>CAIGRT010051050.1:0-22191 GCA_903798405.1 Fraxinus platypoda | reverse complement strand
AAGTTAGTTATTTTCGCAAACTTTTCAGTTAATTTAGGACAAAAGACGATGACGTGGCAATCCGGGTTAACCGAACTCGGGGCGTTACAGCTTAGTTCATGGAAGAGCAAGGATGCTTGAATTGTTTCTTGGCTACAGAATTCCATTGAACCACATATAGTCAACAATCTTCGTGCATTCACGACCGCTAAGGAAATGTGGGATTACATTCGACGAATTTATTATCAAGATAATTATGCATGAAAATTTTAATTGGAGTTGGATATTGAAAATTATAGACAAGGAAATCTATCGATTGAACAGTTTTATTCAGGCTTTCTTAATTTATGGAGTGATTATTCTGAGTTGTGCAGTCTAAGGTTTCTAAAGAAGCATTAGCAGCATTGCAAAATGTTCATTATAAAAGCCAACGGGATCAATTCTTGATGAAGCTACGACCCAAGTTTGAAAGTGCACGTGCTAGGTTAATCAATCGCAATCCTGTACCTTCCTTGGATGTCCGCTTGGGGGAACTCTTATATGAGGAACAACGTCTCGCTTCAGAACTTGGGATCACTGAAGACACCATTAGTACAGAGATGGTCAATGTGGCCTATGCAGCTCAAGGAAAAGGAAAATCCAAATATTCGACACAGTGTTACAGTAGCAAGGAATTTCGACACATTGCAACAATAAATTTTGTAATTAATGCAAAAAGGAGGGCCATATTATCAAGGATTGTCGTGTGTGGCCTCAAGATCGATCTGTTCATGCTTTCCATACTACTGTTCAACCCAACCGTGCGACTGTATCTTCAGACCAATTGGATACCCCAGGATCTTTGACTCTTACACCCGAACATGTTCAACAAATGATTATTTCCCCTTTCTCGGCACTTGGTCTCCAAGGTAAGAAAAAACTGGTCGCCTCTCCTTGGTTAATTGATCATGCGGCTTCCAATCACATGACTGGTAATCTGGAAGCTCTACATAATGTTCGTAAGTATGATGGTGAGCAACATATCCAGATGGCAAATGGCAATACTCTTCCTATTACTACAGTTGGAAATTTGGGGTCTTCTTTTACTGATTTTTTGTATCTCCTAATTTATCTACCAATTTAATTTCTATTGGCCAATTGGTGGACAATAATTGCGCTCTTTATTTTGATCGTGATGGTTGTCATGTGCAGGATCAAGTGTCGGGGTAGGTAATAATGAAGGGGCCTAAAGTGGGATGTCTCTTTCCTCTTCAGTCATTTTCTAGTCCGCCTTCTATTCATGTTGGTCATTCTACTATTGTTACTAATGGCCATTTGTGGCACTAGAAATTAGGACATCCAAATTCTATTATTTTGTCACATTTAATAAAACACGGTTATTTGAGTAATACGAGTGAGTTTTCTTCATCAGTCTTGTCTTTTGACTGTGTATCTTGTAAACTTGGTAAAAATAAATCCCTGCCATTTCCTTTATGGGGTAATCGAGCTTCTACGAGTTTTGAAATCATTCATATTGATATTTGGGGTATGAGTCCTATTCGTTCTTATGCTCAATACGGGTACTTTGTGACGTTTATTGACGACTATAGTCGATTTACTTGGGTTTATTTTCTCCATTCTAAAGTTGATGTTGATAGCCCTAAGAATAATTAACCAATAGCGGGATGAATTGATTTTTAAAACTTTTTCGAAGAATTATTTTAAATTTAATCAAGTAAAAACTAAATAGATCAATTCAAATAATGAGCACAATATAAAAGCGATAAGTAAAAGGAAGAGATGATGTAAATGATATAATTGTAGAGGTTCGATCCAATGCAATGATCTACATCCTCCGTTACCAAGCTCTCCGGCACGAGCAAGATCTCTTTACTACATTGAATGACTTATGGTGCAATCCAACCTTTTAGAACGCTTTCGGTGATTTATAAACAAGGAGCACCGATCCTTAAATAATGTTGAGCTTTACGGGACCTCAACACATCCCACACATTTAAAGGAAGTTTATTTTACAATTTGAAACATTTGTCTTAATAAATGATATGATCAGATTAAGTACCAAGAGAGAAATAGGCTAACACTTTAATAAATAGTAATGAATGAAGCTCAAGTGTTACGTGAGAAAAACTTTGATGAGTAGAATGATTTTCAAAAGTTAATTCAATCAAAACTTTTTCAAAATAAATGATTTGATATAGATAAATAAGACGTAAGATCAATATAATTTTTCTCAAGAATCTCTTACTTAAATGCTCTCAAAAATGTTCTATTGAATGCAAAGTGAAATGATATTTACAATAGTCAAAATGCCAAATTTTTCAACTAACCGGACGACCCATCCTCATACTGTACTGGACAACCAAACTAGCCGTTGTGCGTCAGAATTCAGAACGGTTAAAAATTTGACCATTGAACGAACTAGATGTCCGCTTGGATAATGTTTTCTCGGATTTTTCTTTCTTGATTGTTTTGAAAAATGTAGGCTTTTGAATGACGTTTTCACTTAATTTTTCAAGATAAGTGACATTTGTAGAAAGTTTCGATATCAAGTTGAAATTCTTACCTTTTGAAAAATAATTTTTATGCAAGTGTTTTTATGAAATAATTTCTCGTGCATAAAAGTTCATCTTTTGAGCTTTTAATGATTCATTGCTAAGGATTAAAGTATTTTACCTTTACATATGAATCCAAAACATATAAGTCTCGTATCTTCGATTGATTTGACATGACTGCTCAATTGTTCTCGTCTTTGATTGATTTGACTTGAATGCTCGATTTTCATCTCGATTTTAATTGATCGTCAATTGCAAGTGTTTTGGTAGCGAACTTTTTGTCTCCAATTGATCAACTTTTCAACAATAGCTATGAAGACTTGGATTCAATTGTTAGAGATGAAAACCATTTGTTTGTTATAATCAAAATATGAAGTCAACCATATGTCAACAATTTTACCATTGTTTATTATGACAAACAAAAGATGATTTGCAAGAAGTTGATAAGGAGAGAAAAAAAAAATTTCAAAAATTTTATATGGTTCATATCTTCCCCCTGTCTTTTATACATGTTCTTCCTCTATCTTATACAGTCAAGCATGCATATAATCTTATATATATATATTTGCCCTTTGGGCATAAGCAAAAAGTATAAAAGTGGGGATCCAAGTACACAAGGCAAGCATAAATAAAAAATAACCATAGGCACAAGTGATAGCAAGGAAATTTCATTACAAATACCACATGATAACCAAAACACAAAAAGTTATCCATAATAAAATAAGCTAGACGAAACAGGAGTGTATATCCAAGACATAAAAGCATAAAGAAATATCCAACATATAGAAATGTAAAATAAAAACTATGACTATGGCTTTGGAGGAGGCGGTGGAGGAAAGTATGCATGGAAGTGAGCGTAGAAGGCATTCTGCTGAGCCTGTATTCATCGCCTTTTGCGTTTGAATAGCATCTTGTTGGGCTTGTATTGTAGCCTGTTTAACTTGCAATTGGTGAACCATTCTGCCAAGGAGTCAACATATGATGTAAGGGAATCAATGCGACCATTTAGAAGATTATAGTGATCCTCAGTAAATATGAAGCCACCGCTAGTAGAATGTGGAACATTGGAGCTCAGAATGTCATGAGGAGGATTTAGAACTTGTCGTACCTCATCAGCATCATCATCATCGCTCTTGAAGGGTAGAGTCGAAGGACCCGAGGTGGGGTCGAACCCTTTTGTGTGTGCTACCCATTGACAATATTCTTTTGCTATCTTCATCCGCTTAAAAGTTTGGATATTGATGGCGTTGGTAGGATGAAGTTTAACAAAGGTCTCATCATTTAGAGGAATATCAAAATATTTAAAAAATTTCGTGAGAAGCATTCCGAAGGGTAAAGCTTTAACATGATGCGTGGAATGAACTAACTTCATGAGACCTAATGCAATAGTTGGAAAATCTAATTTCTGCCCGACAAGAAAGGAATCAAGAATGAAAAGATCAAAATTATTTAGTTCATCTCGATGACCCTTTTTAGTAAGAATGACATGTGCAATGATGTTTTGTAAAACTTTACACGAGAGAGTTAATTGATTTGCACTAAGTTTTGTGATATTCTCAATATTCTTCCCGGTGACCTGATGGCATGTCTCGGTAGGGTTATATCCTTCTAAAGTGGGATGAGTTTTATGAAGAAAAAATTTAATTTCACATATCTCAAGCTCGAGAATATTAGGGATGAGAGCTTTGTTGATGGTAAGACGAACATTTTTAAGTAAACAAGAAATCTCATCTAATCGAGGAGAAATAACCATTTTTTTTCTTTCATGAGACGTAGATATGCATGTTTCTCTAATGTCGCAATAGACACACAACCCATATTTTCAAAATATTCCTCAATATGAAATGCAGGTGCTACAATAGTAAAATCAGCAAAACTAACATTTTTACCTATTAAATTGAGGATTTTTCAAAAGGATTGGCCGGCACCTCGAGTTCCATGTCAAATTCTTTGTCGGATGAAGGTGGATGAGTCATCTCACCATACTCTTGAGCCTTTTTCCACCCTTTTAGATCCCGTCATTGTAGAAGGAATTATGAAAAGAGAGAAAATTTGAAAATCTTCACAAAGGTTTCGGATAGTGGATTTTGAATGTATGGTCGATGAAGATGTGATTTTTTGAGAAATGTGGAGTGTAGAAATGTTGGATTTTTGAAGTTGATAATTGATTGATGAATTGGAATGAAGAAATGAAGAATATAGAGAGGATTTAGGGAGAGAAATAAGAGAAAAGGGGAAGAAAGAAGTGAAAAAGGAGGTTTGTTACGTGATTTAAAAATCGAAATCCCGTTAAATCGGACGTCCGGATGACACAACCTGTTTTGGACGGAAGTTTTTGTAAAACCCGACAAGGTGTCCGGACAGTCCGTTTGACTCATTTGAATCCTTTTTTTTTTTTTTTAATAAAACATACTAAATCAAACATATAGTGAATATTAAATAATAAAACATATAAGAGCATATAGTATGGATTTCACGTAGTTATGCACTTCGATTTCATCAATGATACCTAAACCTCTTCGAATATGTGAGAATTGATCAAGGGCTAGAGGTTTAGTGAAAATATAGGCCAATTGATTTTCTGTGTTCACAAATTCTAAGACGATATCTCCCTTTTGTGCATGATTTCTTATAAAGTGAAGTCTAATTTCAATATACTTTGTTCGAGAGAATAAAATGGGATTTTTAGACAAGTTTATAGCATTAATGTTATCATACATGATAGTTATATGATCTAATGACAGGTGATAATCACTGAGAGTTTGTTTCATCCATAACACTTGTGTACAACAACTAGCGGTCGAGATATATTCGGTTTCGGCAATTAATAATGCAACAGAATTTTGTTTCTTACTAAACCATGACACAAGTGCAAAATGTAGAAAATGACAAGTTTCGCTAATGCTTTTGCGATCAATTGTGCAACCAACCCAATCGGCATTCGAATAAAGAAGTAGATCAATGTGAGTGCCATTTGGATACCAAAGTCCTAAGGTTATAGTGCTACTAAGATATCTAAAAATTCTTTTTACAGCAATAAGTTGAGATTATTTAGGAATTGATTGAAATCTAGAACATAAACACACACTAAACATAATATCGGGTCTACTTGCAGTTAAATAAAGAAGGGATCCGATCATACCTTGATATTTAGTGACATCAATTGAAATACCTTGATCAGCTATGTCCAATTTTATGGATATACTCATATAAGTGTTCATTAGCTTCTAGTCATCCATTTCAAACCTGTTGAGCATGCCCAATATATACTTATTTTGATTGATGAATATACCATTACTAGTTTTCTTAATTTGGAGACCAAGGAAGAATTTGAGTTCTACCATCATACTCATTTTAAATCCCATGCTCATGCATTTTGAAATTTTTTCACAAAGATATATATTAGTTGCACCAAATATAATGTCATCAACATAAATTTGAATAACAAGCATATCATTCTTTTGAGTTTTGACAAAAAGAGTAGTATCTATTTTTTCTATTGAAAAACCATTTGAATAAACCATTTGAAAGTAGAAATTTGTTCAATCTTTCATACCAAACTCTAGGAGCATATTTTAAACCATAAAAAGCCTTTCTGAGTTTGAAAACATAGTCCGGATACTTGTGATCTTTAAAATCGGGTGGTTGCTAAAAAAAATAATAATTTCTTGAATAAAGCCATTTAGAAATGTACTTTTGACATCCATTTGATAAAGAGTAAATCCTTTATGACAAGCAAATTCAACAAGCATGCGAATGAATTATAATCTAGCAACCGGTGTAAAGATTTCCTTAAAATCGATACATTCTTCTTGATTGTAACCCTGAGCCACTAATCTAGCCTTGTTACGCACAATTGTTCCATTTTGATCTCGTTTATTTCTAAAATTCCATTTTGTACCAATGATGGTCTGATCATTTGGTCCGCTGACTAAATCCCAAATTTGATTTCTTTCAAATTGATTTAGTTCTTGTTGCATAGTTAGAATCCAAAACTCATTAAAATCGACTTCTTTGAAATTTTTTGGTTCAATTTGCGAAATGAAAGCACAACTACCTAGATGATGTTTAGTAGAAGCTCTAGTAGTAATACATTTGGATGGATCACCAATAATAAGTTCTTTTAGGTGAGAGGGAACAAACATCCATTCTTTTAGTAGAGTAGGATCATTTGATACTTGGGTAGATTCTACTTTACTTTGTTGAACGTTTGCTTCTTTCTTGTGTTCCTCATTTGGATCGTCCTTGCTTTGGTCTTGAATATCCATTGCTCAAAAGGAGTTTTCAATCCTACATCATTAGTAATACCTTTCTCACGATCAAGATGATTAGTTTCATCGAAAGTGACATGCATAAATTCTTCAACGATTAGAGTTCTTTTGTTAAAGACTCTATAAGCTTTGCTAGTCGATGAGTATCCTAGAAGGATTTCAATATCGGATTTTGAATCAAATTTTCCCAAATCTTCTTTCGTGTTCAAAATAAAGCATTTACAACAAAAAACTTTGAAATAGTCGATAATTGGAATTATATTTTTTCAAAGCTCATAGGGGTTTTACTTTTTTTTCGACTAATTAAACTCTATTTACAATATAGCTTCAGCCCAAAAGTACTTTGACATGGTATTTTCATTTAGCATGGTCCTAGCAATTTCTTGCAATGTGCAATTTTTCTTTTCTATTACACCATTTTGGTGAGAAGTTCTAAGAACCGAGAAATTATGTTCATATCCATTTTCATCGAAAAAATTATCAAAAGCGATATTATCAAATTCTCCACCATGATCACTCCTAATAGTTGTAATGGAGTATCATTTTTCATTTTGAATGTTTTTGCAAAAAATGTTTGAATATATTCAAAGCTTTATCTTTAAGATTTAGGAATAGAACCCAAGTGAATCTAGAGAAATCATCGACAATAATGAAGGTATAATATTTTTCACCCAAAATAGCAGTTCTAGAAGGCCCACAAAGATCTATGTGGAATAGTTGAAGTGGTTTTGTAGTTGAAGAATATAGTTTAGGCTTATAAGAGCTTTTCACTTGTATACCAAATTGACAAGCATCATAAATTTTATCTTTATCAAACTTTAAATTTGGTAGACCTTCGACAAAATAATTTTTGAAGATTTTTGAAAGAAGATCCATGTTAACATGAACTAATCTCCTATGCCACAACCAAGTATCTTCCTTTAAACTTGATAAACATTTTTCATCACTTTTAAATTCGATATTTATAATATACACATCTTTGCTTCAGTTCCCTATAAACATCACCTCTTTTTGATGTAGTGTCCTTGATAGGCCATTTAGAAGAATCGAATTTAATATGATAACCATTATCACATAATTGACTAATACTAAACAAATTATGTTTGGGGTTATCTGCCAATAACACATGTTCAATAGGTTTACACAATTAAGTTATGCGCCGATGGGACTATTGACAAGTCTAAAGCTTATTTGGTAGCACTCGAAAATCGACAAGAGTATGGGCTTGATTATGAGGAAACATTTTCCCCTGTAGCCAAGATGACTACCATCCGCACAATCATAGCTATCGCTACCTAGAAAGGTTGGCCACTTTGTGAGATGGATGTCCAGAATGCATTCTTGCATGGTGATCTAAAAGAAGAAATATTTATAAGTCCTCTACCTAGCATGTTTTCTTCTTCTACAATAGAGGTTTGTTGTTTAAAACGGTCCTTATATGGCTTGAAGCAAGAACCGCGGGCTTGGTATAAGAAATTCCACTCTACCCTTCTAGATTTTACTTTTATTCAGAGTCAGTATGCTTATTCTCTCTTCTTTCGGACAACCCTTGCTGGAATAGTTATACTTCTTGTATATGTAGATGCCATTGTGATTACCGGGCTAACCTTCAGTTGATTGAACCACTCCAACGACAACTCTGGTCTTCTTTTCATATGAAAGATCTTGGTCCCTTACAGTACTTTCTTGGTCTAGAGGTCCAACATTGTCCATCTGGCACACTCTTGCATCAGCATAATAATACACACGAACTACTCTCATTAGTAGGTCTTCATGATGGTAATTCGGTTCTTACACTTGTGGAGGTCAATTTAAAGTTGCGCCAGAGGGTGGCAATTTCTTATCTGATCCCTCAATATATCGGCAGTTGGTGGGCGCCTGAATTATTTGACCATTACCAGACCTAATATTTCTTTTGTTGTCCAACAAATCAATCAATTTATGCAAGCTCCTTGTCAAACTCATTTGGTTGCTGTTCATCATCTTCTTCGATACCTCAAAGGTACCTCTGGACGCGGTTTGTTCTTTCATTCAGGGACTTCTTTGCAATTGATAGGATTTAGTGATGCAGATTGGGCTGGTTTTGTTGATACTTGTCATTCTATCAATGGTTGGTGTATGTTTCTTGGAAATGCCCTTATTTCTTGGAAAAGTAAGAAGCAAGCTCGTGTTTCGAAGTCTTCCACTGAGTCTGAATATCGGGCTATGTAATCAGCCTGCTCTGAAATCATTTGGCTTCGTGGGTTATTAGGTGAAATTGGCTTTCCACAACTAACTCCTACACCTCTTCATGCTGATAATATGCGTTCTATTCATATTGCGAGTAATCCAATTTTTCATGAGCATACTAAGCATATTAAGGTGGATTGTCATTCTATTCATGAAGCTCTTGGTTGTCACGAAATTTCCCTACCTCACATCTCCACAGAAAACCAAACAGTTGATATATTTACTAAAGCTTTATCTCGTCATTGTCATCCGTTTATGGTTGACAAATTGTTGCTTTTTGATCGCCCCGCATCATTTTGAGGAGAATGTCATGAGTTGTCTGAGATTCTAAGATAGAAGATTTAATTATATATCTCCAATGAGAAAATTTGATTGCACATAATTTTGCAATTCCTTGAATAGGAGATTTCATTGAAATTTACCATAATTAGATAGATGTAAATTCTTCTATATAAAGAATATATAGAACTTCAATTGAGGCATTTGAAGGAAATCTAAATTATCACATATTAGTTTTGTGATTTTCTTGGTGAATGTTAGTTTGAAGGGGTTGCTTTGGATGCAAAGATAACTTTATGAGATTTTATCTTGAAATTTGTACATGTTGTATCCTTGGTTGTCGTTTTCAGCCTTTATAGTACAATAGAGCATTATCCACTTTTTTGGATGCTCAATAGGGGATTATGACACGATCCATCCCAAATCACCTTAGTGGACTCGAAACGTGACGTGCGCCGATAATAGATGTTGACTAGATGCTTTATTTATCACCAAGGCTGACTATGAGATACTACTAACTATGCGCTAAAAGAAGAAGCTTATGAAAAATTAATGCAATGGGTCCAAAATAATTACTTCGCGCTTTATCAAAATAGATCATATCACACAATATGTCGTGTGGTTATAATTCTGAAATCATTAGGCTCCTTGAGCTGTCAAGTACCAATTGCTACCTATAAAAAAATCATGAAAAAATATATGAGTTGATAGCTCAGTGAATAGAGAGTTTTGAAAATAATTATACTTTCTCATTTATATATATTCATCGAAGATTGGATTCATATCATTTAATAATTTACAGTGTAACATTGTATAATTATAGTCAAGAAGTGAGACATTTCCATAACACTGTAAAATATCATCTCATAGTCATGATATAATCATCAGTTGATGTTCATACTATAATCTCATTACATCAAACGTGTTGGAAAATCCACAAAAAAATGTATCCTCTTACTAAAATTTGTAACCTGGTCATACGTTTGTAAAGTGTAAAATGTCCCTCAGGCTAAGCACTTACTTGAATAATATCTTCATTAATAGGAGATTCTTCACAGGATTGTTTAAAAGGTGCTCGACGTCCATTACATTTTTATAGCGTAGACAAAAAATAGCTTCACGCAATCCAATGATTCCTTCATCTTCACAACCTTTTGATTCAATATAAAATAATCTATAAATTAATAAATATTCATTTATTGATAAATTAATAAATTATTTATTTATCGATAAATTAATAATTTCTCTAAAATAATAATTTTTCTCGGTACCAACATTATTATGTTATAAAGGTTTTACTGTAAATTAAAGATTGAAACTCTAATTCACAAACCCCTTTCATATCTTTTCCAATATATATTATTCTTTGCAATATCATTATCTAGTACCCCAAATACAAATCAATAATCTTTAATTCTTGCTAAAATTCAAACATGCACTATTGTTAAAAGACTCAACAAGATTTCATTTATGATTCTAGTAACAAAAAGTTTAGTTTATCGTAATTTGATCACAAAAACACAAGGTTTATAATGAATACATTGCCCACATAAGTTAGTAGAAACTTTGGATTTAACCCTTAATCTCGAATCTCTTCAATGATCCTGTACATCACCTTCGCCCTCTTCAAAATCAAACACACGTGGAAGATTTTCTAATATTTTTGCTCTAAGAATTTTTATGAAACAACTTATGGTGTGAGGTCTTTAGAGAGCTAGAGCTTTAGATATGGATAGGGCTATTAGGAAAACCTAATTTTTTGTGTACTTTGGAGTCCAACATAACCCGCATTGAGTTGCAGCTTGCGGTATAAAATTCTAGTTCTTTAAATTTAGCTATCTTCTGGTTTTGTCAATTTTGGTTCTTCAACCTTTCAATATGTTTAAGCTAGTGCCTCAACTTTACAATGTGTCCAAGTTGGTTCCATAACTTTAAATTTCTTTAATTTTGGTCTTCAAACTTTTCCAAATTTTAATTTTAGTCCAATATTTATCAAAACTTCCGGTTAACTTTTCAAGTCCGTCCAACGAATACTTATCTGCCATCATCCAAAACCATTTTTTTTTTCCAATTAGGGCTCCAAATCAATTCCTTTTGCTATGTTACTTTTAAATTAGCTCAATTAATCAATTTTTAATTTAATTTAGAAGCCTACATGATTGTGTAAAACACATTTTTCTAAGAAAAAGGGTATGGAATCGTAATTCAGCCATTCTGGAAGCAAAAACCCATTGGTTTTCACGGATCTCTTGGTTTATGCATAAAAATGGGGGCAAAAACCAAAGTCTTGTAATGATAAACAGCAGTCGCCATGGATTCAGTAATATGTTGTAGATGAAAGTAGTACTTCTGTTAGAATTTAGGTGTGAGTCGAATTCCTTATTGAAGTAACTGAAGAATTTTAATTGAAGTTCACGTAAAAAAGAATTCAGTATGAAATGCTATTGGAGTCCTATGTCAAGATGAAATTCTATTTTGGATACCCATTGAGAGTTGGAGATGGTATTGGACTTGAAAAAGAGTTCGGGATGAAGAAAATAATTTGGACGAAAAGAAAAGAAATTTTTTTTGGTAAAACGCCAGGCGCTGTACCATCGCGCCCCTGTTTGAGATTCTGCCCTGGCGCCACCCGTGTATGTTATGGGGTTTTCGCGTTATTATCTCTTTTTTCGTTTTGGACTCGATTTTTTGGCATTCTACTTCATCAACAACTCTACTAGGAGAGTTTGGACTTCCCCTACATGTCCTCTATAAATATTAGCCTCTTTTATACAATTTTATAGTATGAGAAAAGTGATTACTAGCTTTTATGATCATTGTAATATTTCTCTATCTTCATTATTTTGGTGCAATAAAATCTCCTGATTCCCCTGCCATATTTTCTTGTCTTCTTTTATCCTTTTCCTTGTGATCATATATTCATTATTGTACCATATAACTTCAACACCTCAATCTCATGGTTGATTTCATATCAAGTGGTATCGAGCGATACGTGATCCTTAAATTTTCAATAATTGGTATAAGTGATTTTGGGCATAATTAACACAATAAGTAGTATCAGTGTCTAGGTTTAGCAGTGCCGCAAGAGCGCAGGGTTTGATTTGTTCGAGATTTTTTTTCGTGATGGCTTCCATGAAGTATGACATTCTGCTTTTGGATCGGAGCTCCAGATTTTTGTTATGGTAAGTTAAGAGGCGTGCAGTACTCGCACAACAGGATTTGGATGATGCGTTGCTGGGAATTGACAAGATGCCTGCAACTTTGACCGCTAAGGATAAGAAGGCAATTTCTCACATTCATCTTCATCTATTGAATAACATTTTTGAGGACGTTTTGAAGAAGGGTTCAGCTATTGCTTTATGGTTAAAGTTGGAGCAATTGTGCATGACTAAAAGTCTGACAAGCAAGTTGCATCCCAAGTAGCGTTTATACATCTATCGAATGACAGAAGGATGATCATTGGAAGATCACTTAGCTGTATTTAAGGAGATAGTTGCTGATTTGGAAACATTGAAAGTAAAGTATGATGAAGAAGATTTGGCCTTGATCCTATCGTGTTCGTTGCCCGCTTCATTTTTTTCATTTAAAGACACGATCTTGTATAGTCGTGATACTCTCACCATAGAGAAGATATATGATGCTCTATTTTCAAAAGAGAAGATGAATCATCTAGTTTCTGAGGCCAAATATGGAGAATGCCTAGTTACTTATGGTGATCCTGGAAGGGGCAGATCGAATCTAAGTTCAGTAATCAGATTTGTAACTTCTGCAAGAAGAGGAGGCACATTAAGAAGGATTTCTACAAATTGCAGAATAAAAGGTTGGCTACAAGTCGAAACGGGAAGAAATAAGAGACTTCAGGTAAAGCAGACCTCGCAAAGAACATTGTAAGTGAAGGAGATCTCTTGGCTACTTCTGACATCGAGTCTAAATTCTAGATTCAGCGTGTGTGTTTCATATGTGTCCTAA
The DNA here is from genome assembly GCA_903798405.1 of Fraxinus platypoda. Taxonomy (NCBI): domain Eukaryota; kingdom Viridiplantae; phylum Streptophyta; class Magnoliopsida; order Lamiales; family Oleaceae; genus Fraxinus; species Fraxinus platypoda. The sequence goes on along the minus strand of CAIGRT010051050.1, from coordinate 8,912 downwards.
TAAGGACTTGTTTACTACATATGAATCCATTTTCAACGGTGTCGTGGTTATGGAAAACAATGCACCTCGTCAGGTTGCCGTAATTGGTACGGTCATATTGAAGCTATTGGATGTGACAATTAGAACACTTGGCCAGGTTCGACATGTTTCAAATTTGAATAAGAATCTCATCTCGTTGTCTATTCTTGATTCAAAGGGTTATGAGTTCTTTGGTGGATGTGGAGTTTTGAAAGTTTGTAAGGGTACCTAGGTTGTATTGGAGGGATAAAAAATGTCTCCATTATACATCTTGCAAGGTCGTAAGAATCTAGAAGAGTCAATCAACATAGGTTTAGTACCGTGGTGAACATTGAGCTTGGTACAATACCTTTAGGAGCTCGGAAATGGTCGAATTTGAAGAATATAGCTCAGTGGAGTTCAGGAGATATGGATAATGCCTCTTTGCCACCATCACCTGTAGTACCATTGTATTCAATTGCTAGGGATGGACCCAGTGGAAAAAGGTATGTGGATGCTGATTTTGTTGAGCATGCTTTCAGCGTAGTAAAATGTGAACAATCTAGTAATGGACATTCTTTAAAATTATTTGGGTTTAATTCTGCTTTGGGGTATGTTATAGCTCAGTTTGGTGAATTTTAAAATTATAATAATTTTTTGGGAATCTGAGGTAATTCTGCAGAGTAGTGCAGGATTCATTGGAAGATGTGGAGTACTTTGTGTTTGGTTGGAGAAATCAGTTTTGGTTATTATTGAAGAATCAGTTCATTCATTGCAGACGAATTTTGTTAGCTAGGTGGAGAATATTTTGGAGTTTTGTTCGTTGCAGTGAAATTTGTGTTAAGGTGGATATTGTTAGAATATGGGGTGTGACCCGAATTCCTTATTGAAATAATCGAAGAATTCTGATTAAAGTTCACGTCAAAAAGAATTTAATTTGGAATGTTATTAGAGTCCTATGTCAAGTTAAAGTTCTATTTTGGAAGCCCATTGGAAGTTGAAAATTGGTATTGGACTAGAAGAAAAGTTCGGGATGAAGAAAATAACTTGAAATGAAAAGAAAAGAAATTTTTTGGAAGAACACCCGGTGCCGTGTTTCCGCGCCTTTGTTTGAGATTCTGCCCCTGGCGCCGAGGTACCTGGAGGTGGTGCCGCGCTCCACCCGTGTCTGTTTTGGGATTTTCGTGTCATTCTTTCCTTTTTTGTTTTGGACTCGATTTTTTGACATCCTGCTTCATCGACAACTCTACTAGGAGGGTTTGGATGTCCCCTACATGTTCCTATAAATATTAGGCTCTTTTATACAATTTTATAGTGTGAGAAAAATGATTACTAGCTTTTAAGATCATTGTAATATTTCTCCATCTTCATTATTTGTGGTGCAATAAAATCTCTTAATTAGTCTGCCATATTTTCTCGTCTTTTTTATTCTTTTGCTTGCGATCATATACTTCATTATTGTACCATATAACTTCAACACCTCAATTTGATGGTTGATTTCATATCAAGTGGTATCAAGTAATACGTGATCCTTGAATTCCCAACAAATGGTATCACAGATTATGGGCATAATTAACACAACAACTTCCATATTTATAGTCTCGAATTGTTTTTTCACCCTCTTGATGTAACTCTGGAAGTAAGGTTAATAGGTACCCTTCCCGACTCTAACATTTGTTCATTCCATAAAATGGGGAATAAAAACCCTCTCATGGAGTCGAAGTTTGGCGGTCTTTCGCTTAAAAAAAAAAAAAATGTATCTAGACTACAATATTAACATGGCATTTAGAAAAATCTATGTTTTATAAACAACATTTATGCTTTTCTTTTCTTGTTAAATTTTCTCATAAAAAAAGAGAAAAAAATTAAATCGAAAACTGAAACAAAAAAAATTACAACTAATGTCAGTTATTCAAAATCAACAGATCTTGCTATCAAAATTTTTTATGATGTGGAAGAATGATATGTTGAATACTAAGTCAATATAAAATCCAAAGTGATTATAAACTCCTTGCACAAATTTCTCAAGAAACGTTGATATATAGATGCGCACAAATTTCGTATTGCCAAGGAATATAATTTACGATAATGTAATGATCACCACAAAAAATGGACCATTATTACTAGAATAATTCAATTTAGCACTAGCCTAGGTGTTATTGGGATCCATCTCTAATTGTCCAACTATTAAAATTTATATCAACTTTATTGGACAATTATTAGTGGGTCCTACTGCCAGCTAGACATGTTATAATCACAACTGGTATTGCTAGATAGCATTACTTTTATTCCCTTTCAACCACTTAATATAGTCCATGGACTCGGTGTACTGTTGGTCAACTTGACAAGGACCCACAAATGCAAAAGCTAAATTTTAAATTTAAAATGTACATTCTCCAAAAAGAGAGAATAACATTTAAAAAGTTTAAGAACACTTGTGAAGTCATAAAACCTTTCATTATGAGGTATTATATATAGTAGAAGTCAAGATCACACACTCCACGAAACAACTGTATATTTGAAAGTGCCCCGGGTGTGTTTAAGATGTATATTCATATCAAACAAATCTTTATGAGGTATTATTAATACTAGAAGTCAACATCATACGCTCCATGAAACATCTCTATAAATACAAGTGTCTCAGGTGGGTTTTAGATGTGTATGCATACAACATTTCCTTTGAACGTCAAATTCTTCAAGAGATTTTCAGTGCTCTCTCATTTTTGTTTCTGCTAATCACTCTCAAGGTGGTCTGTTTTTTTTTGAGTTTGGAAGTTTTATTGAGGCACTTCAATGGCTTCATATTTAAGCAGGACACAAGAAGTCCATGTTTTGCTAGTTGAAAATAACTTTAATCATCTTATTTCAACAAAGAAAATGTTGGAATTCTGTTCATATAAAGGTAAAGAAATTCATAGTATTAGAATTCCATTTTTCGTTTAGTCTAAGTTGAAATCAGTACGAGTGTAGGTATGATAAATGAACATTCATGATTTATTTATTATTTCAACTGACATAAACTATTCATTCATGAATTATGTTTTGGTCCTAAATTGAGGTTTTGTTTTCTTCAATTAATTTACTTAATTATTTTTATTTTTCCATCTCCTTTAATGGTTTGAAATTAAATGGTTTGTTTTGTAGCGAAATGCGTTGAGCATGCCTCTACTGCTTTATCAATGTTATCAAATGGGAAGGATCAATTTGATATTGTTATGGCAAATATCTTCTCTCCTGACATAAGCACCTTCATGCTTCTCCGAGCAGCGGTTAAAATGGATTTGCTAGTGATTTGTGAGTGTCAGTTAGTTAATATTTGACCTTCTAAAATTATGAATCCTTATACAAGTCGTTTTGATATTAGTCCACGCTGCAGGAATTTTTAAATTCTAAGCAGTGTAGTACAATCCAATGCTACGTTTCTCTGATTCTATTTTGTATTTTTTATTCAAGTGATGTGTGACTATGACGATGATATGATGGCAAGAAGTGCATTGGAACAAGGGGCCTCTCTTTTTCTCCAAAAACCAGTTAAAATGGAGGATGTAAAGTACCTGTGGCAACATGTGTGGAGGAAGAAGACCTGGAAAGTTAAACAAAAAGAACAACTTAGAGAGGTGATAGCATTCAACAGAATGAGTAGAGGATTTAAGGCTGAAGAAGAAATTTCATTGGAAAATGTTACGAGTGATGACAATGATATTGTTGAAAATGGATGGAAATCAAAAAAGAAAGTTAGAAAGGTTTGGACACAATGGACTCAGGAACTCCATGACAAATTTGTGGATGCTATCATTGAACTTGGTGAAGGAAGTAAGCTTTTTCTCATTACATTTTTAAGATTTTAATTATTATCATCTTACCATTATGTATATATGCGCGTCGACAGGTTGAGCCTCAGCCCAAATCTGATAATAGAGGAATGTTTTTGTGTTCATATATAGCAGGGGTCTAAAACTAATGCAGACCAGAAGTCCAATTTGAAAATAGCACAAGCCTCAAATTCAAATTGACTAAACTAAGGAAATGTTTTTTGTTAATACTTAGATGTGGTTTAAAACTAATACATCCCACAAGTTCCAATCCAGTTAAAAAATAGTATAGAAAGAACTTTTAAGCTGGGCCAAACATTTAGTGGGTGTTTTTACTTCTGCTGGAAAGGAGTTACTCTTCGGAAGTTTGTTTATTATTATTTTTCTTAATGGGAAATTTTGGGCATGATTCTTAAGTAGTTAATTTTTCTTATTTTTTTCAAATATAAAAAGATTTCAGTTAAATCAGCTAAACGTTTAGAAATTCTAGATTTTATGCACGTCTGTATTTTGTAATCTAGTTTCTGTGTTATTAATTTCATAAGCCTTTCTTTACTTTCTTTTCTTTTATTTGCTAAATATATTGATAATAATTTATATACAAATCAAAAAATTGAAATATTTTCGCCTTGTTAGCTCATTACTGTTAACTTAGATATTGGTCACTCATCATCTTTTGAGTTTATTATTAGATTGTTGTTATCTTGTTTGTTTATTATTGGATTGTTGTTGCCTTATCGACTTAGTGTTAAATTGATATTACCTTTATGACTTAATTCTATCCCCACCAACATAAATTCGTGGATCTGCCCTCGTGGGAGTGTGTATGTGTATACTATACGCCTTTGTGCTTACATGAGTTCACTTTCAACTTGTGCAGGATGTTACCCAAAGGAGATACTAGAGCACATGAATGTACCTGGTCTTTCAAGAATGCAGGTGGCCAGCCATCTCCAGGTTGGTTAATATTGCAGTCAACATGATAATCTTTTCATTAGAGTCTAGACATTTAAACTTCAAAGTCTTATTTCGACTGCTAACCCATATAGAGAGTCATTTGCGACTTTCCTGAGATGTGTGATTTAGTGCAGTCATCTCCAAACATAAGCCACTCATAAACAAAGTTTTTCACTTTTTCAGTTTTTTCAGTCTATCGCGTTAAAAAACACTTCTTTCTTGACTTCTCTTTCTAAAATTTTATGATTTTATGATCTTAGAAAACCCTAGTGACCGTCCCCATGCGGCCATTGGGATAAAATCCACCAACTCCTTGTTATACAGCCCCCACTCAGAAAGGAATAAGTTAAATATACTGATAATTTAGTTCTTAGTCTATATAGATGCTTTACAATAGATCTCGACGTTCCTAGTATTAATATTTTATTTTTCTTTTCTTAGAAATGTCGTAATGGGAGTTGGCGACCATACGAAGAGAGACAACGTCACTATAGTAATGTTGAGTCATTGCCGGTGACCGAGGCTACCAAGCCGAAACAAAAGAGATTTGGTTCCATGCCTGTTTTAACCGAACATTTTGAGAAGCAGAATCTCCAAAGCAAGGAAAACACTGAAAAAACTCATCCACAAATCTATGGTAAAAAAGATAATGATAACGTCTTTGAATATCATCCTCAACTTCCTCAGGTTAAATCCAAGCAAGATTTAAGTGGATACACATTTGCTCAAGACAATGTTGCAGCACCCTACACAGAACAGGTTGGCACTAATTTACAAACAGTTCCTGGTGCTTTCATACCTAATGAGCAATTTCTGTTTAGTTTCAATAGTGTCACCAGTGGAAACCTGCAAGCATATGACATTGATCAACCTAATGAGCCAGGTTAGTCTTAATTTCCATCTATATCTCCTTTGATATATTTGATATATACGCTTGAATATATATGACAAAAAATATCTATTTTTCTTCTGTAAACATACTCTACTCTCTTATGGTTCCATCACCACTGCAGTCACCATTCAGCTATTTCAACATCGTCTCGTCCATTTGATTCCGAGAACCATCTTCTCATCATCTATGTAGCCTCTCAGTCTCGTTTGAAACATAGTGGGCACAATTTAGTTCACACTTGTTTGGCAAAAACTCAAATGCTATGTTGATTTCTCCAACAAATTTCCATCTAAAACCACCGCGCTAATGGTGTTACGGTCATCAAGCCCACTACAATTTAATTTGCTTTCTATATTACGTTATTTCCATCTTCTAGGGAAGCTTAACATACATTCATTCACCAACTTAGAGAAAACCTCACCCCTCTCTCCCAAGATACCCTTACTGTTGCCCCCACGAGAATGGCTCAGTCGTAAAGAATGAGGGTTCTTTACGGAGTATCAGATGTTTGAATTCCCGTGGTAGCTGAAAAGCAACTTTTATGTTGGAAGGCAGATGTCTCGTTGAAACAAAGTCATGGTGACCTCTGTCACCCCTCCGGAATCCTGTCCGCAAGTCGTATAGGAGGTCCACAGGGAAGATAACCGCTTCCTGAATGTTCGGTCCAAGTGTGTATAAGTTGCGATCGCATCCGATTTACCCGGGTGGAGGATTGGGGGGAAGGCCGCCACTCCTCAGGATTAGTCGAGCGAAACTTGGATACCCAACTCATCCAAAAAATAAAATAAAAATGATACACTTACTGTTGAACAATATATGCAGCAAGAAAAAGGCTAATTCTCTGATGATCTCTCACTTGCTGATGTTCCACTGGATGAAACATTACTTCTTATTCATATTCTTCATGGAGTCAGATCCAAATTTAAGGATATTACTACAGCCATCCACTCCCGTGAAACACCAATTACCTCCGAGGAACTTCATGACAAATTTAGTTGTTTATGAACATCATCTCAAATGTGAAGCTCATAAACAAGCCATCAGTAACGTAACAGCCCATGTGGCCACCAAAACAAAGTTTCAAAATCAAAACAGTAGCGAAAGCAGTTTTGGAAAGCCTTAAAACTCTGGTGGCACCACTAATTTTCGATCCGATTGGAATCAAAATCAGCGGCATTCAGCTCCGAAACCTTATGAAGGTTTCTGTCAAATACTGCATAATGTTGGCCATGGTTTCACACTTTCCTTTAGCCACAGTTGTAATTACCCTCCAACTTATCCTCTTGACCTTTCTTCAACCATCAGCCATCTCATTTTTGTTCTAATCGTAAACTCACCTCTGCATACCAATCAAGTGTTTCTAATGCTGATTGGTTGATGGATTCTGGACGATCTCAGCGCATCACATCTGACTCGCAAAATCTATCTCGTCACTCAGAATATAAAAGTAGTGATGGCATAAATGTTATGTGTGTCCCTTGAAAAAGAATATATTTCTAGACTTTATCAATACAATCATGTCTTAATTGAATTCTTACCTTTTTCATTTGTGGTGAAGGATCTTCAAACAAGGGCACCAGTAATGAAAGGGCATAATCAAGATGAAGTTTATAAGTGGAATTATCGCACATGGCTTCTCCAAGACCGATCTTGAAAACTTGTATCCTATAATGGAACAACAGTCATGGTCATCCTTCTATGAGAACTCTTCAATAAATTACCTGTCTTCTTCTTTTTGTGACTAAGTTTTATGTAATGATTGTAAGTGCATTAAAATGCACGAACTTCTGTATTCTTTTTTCTACTTTAACGAGTAGTATTGCTCTGCTTGAATTAGTATATTCAGATATTTGGTGTCCATCTTCTGTGCTGTCATTCGATGATTTTTGATATTAATGTTACATTTATCGATAAATTCAGAAAGAACTAAGGCTGTTTACAATTAAATTTTAATTAAAAGTTAAAATTATGTTCACTAAATTCAAATTAGTAGTTGAAAAATTATTGCAAAGACCAATTATATCCATTTATTTGGGTGGTGAAGGTGAGTTTGGCCTTATAATATTTCTTGAATCTCATGGTTTAAGCTAGGGTTCATTTGGGCGATTTGTCGTAAATTTTTCAAATCAAACCACATCAAATCATTTTTTTCCGATTTGGTTCAATTTAAAATCAAGATTTAGCAAATGAAAAAAGAACATGTTCGAACAAGATAAATCATTAATATTAGTCTAAAATATTACGTTAAAACATAAATATTAGTATCATTGCAAATATTATGAATGAAAGTTCTACACTTATAATAACTATAATGCAACAAAATTATCAAAAAATGTAATGTTAACCTTTTAGTCGCTACTAATTGACGAACATCTCCAATTATAACACATAACTCATTTTTGACAATCAATGACTCTCCATCCTTTGGTGGCAACGAAACTGAGAAACGCAAGATTCGACCCTACTACACCTAGAGGGGGGTGATTAGGTGTAAATACGGAATTCAAACTTTAATTAACAAGAAACAAGTCACAAGCTAATTATGTCTAGGCGATTAGTCAAACAATTCAAATTATCGTATCTTTGTGATGAGTGCACCACATTCATGATATTTATGCCTCTTAATTCATTATTTTGTTATCCTTGAAAAAATTTTAGAGTTTTTTTATTTGTGTTTTGATGTTGTGATGTAGGTTAGTGACATTGAAGAAAATAAGCAAAAGTTGAAAAATTTGGAGAAAGAGCTAAATTGTAAGAGATCCAAAGTTCGAGGACTAAAATGCAAATACTTAAAAGTTGTGCCGAACCTCACGATGAAGATTTGAGAGTGCTCGGAGTCAATTGGATAAAGGAAGACGTCAATGGAATCAAATTTAGTCAAAAGATGATCACAAATCAANAGAGTACTCGGAGTCAATTGGATGAGAAAAGATGTCAAATGGATTAAATTTAGTCAAAATATGATCACAAATCAATTTCCAACCGAAAAGTTATGCTCCGAAGTTTTAGTCTCATATTGAGAATCATTTTTGGCACAATAAATGATCGAATTGGAGAATGATTTCTGAAGTAAAGTTGTAGCCCTTTAAGTTAGCTTTTCAACGTATCTTGAATCACCTCAATCAGACATCAGACGAAAACAGTATGATAACAATACTGAAAGATGTGCAGAACAGAAAACGGGAGAGAGAGGCTGGCGCCGTGCCGAGGCACCGCCGGGTGTGGGAAAGGTGTTTTTATATTTTTGGAATCTT
>CAIGRT010051016.1:0-10171 GCA_903798405.1 Fraxinus platypoda | reverse complement strand
TATTATTAAATGATTTTTTGATTGATTAAATATTAAAATAAGAAAACACTTTTTTACGCTATTTTACGCAAAAGCCTCGCTTTTGCTCGTGTAGTCCATTGCTTGGTCTCCACGCATCACCATGCATTACGCTATTTAGAACACTGCTCAATACTGTCCATCAATACTTGTAGGAAATCACCTAGCAATTTCAAACATCTACAAGGAGATGGTCATTTTCAAATATAATTAGAAAATGTCAAATCTTAAAAGGTGAAACAGTATCAATGGCAAAAGTTTAAATTAAATTTGGTATGGAAGGACGATGGTAGTGAACTCACTGTTCATATTGTAAGAGCAAAAAGTAGAGTGCGAGAGGAACATGAAAAGATAGGAAAAAAGAAAGTCAGAGGACAAGAAGTGATGAGGAAGGTGATGGACAATGACAAAAACAATCTTATTGTTTATTTGATTAATATACTTGATAATTTATAAATGCTTCAGTCGTTAAATGTAAAAACTAATATTACGAATTTTTGTAAGGGAAAATTCAAACTACTATATAATGCCAATTTTTGCAAAATCGCAGAGATTTTTCCTTTTATAATTCTATTCAATTTGTGAAGTTGCGAAAAAATCAGTGCACCAGCCGGGAATCGAACCCGGGTCTGTACCGTGGCAGGGTACTATTCTACCACTAGACCACTGGTGCCGATATTATTTACTTTCCCTTGGTTAGAAAGATATTTCATAGTCTGAAATATTTACAAATAAAACCGTCATTTTTTTTCACAACTTTCATGTACGTATAAAAAATTCATAAACAAATTTCAAAATTTTATTATTTTAATACAATTTTTTTCTCTAAAAAAGCGTAAAAAATATTTATTTTGAATTGGGGTTTACATTATATGGATGTTATAAAAATCCATATGTTAGAAGAAAATTTAATTGAATGCTTAGATTAGCTAGAAACTCTATGGAGCATTTCCATGCGGCGAGCTTGAGTCTTTCGTGTTGCCAACTTGGATTAAGATAATAATTATAACATATTTGACCGGACTTAAAGGGGGTGGGGAGCATTTTTTGGCATTTCTTATTCACACGGTTGTGAGTGCTTGTCAACCAAGATATCAAACATTTTCGGGTGATGCTACACGTACATAATGAGGTGTCCATAACGGTATTCATCCCCTCACATGGAGGGAGACCCATTTCGAATAAAATATAATATATCCAAAGTGGGTCCCCCTCTATGTGAAGGGGTGGACACTGTTATGGACACGACATTATGTACAAGTAACATATTCCAACATTTTCTGACAAAAGAGTTTTATTGTATTTTTTTCGACTTCATCTAGAGTCATACTAATAAAAAAAATACAATTTTTGACTTATTTATTTAGCCCCTATTTGACTCTGATTAAAATTTGATTTTAATCTTATGTCAAAGTCAACAATTAATTTTAACCAAACATTTCGTAGGGTCCACAATTTTTTAACCACACGTTTTCTTGACTTTTGTCAAAACTACTAAAAATCTGATTTTAATCTACATCAAACATGACTTAGCATTTCAACTAGGCCAAATGTGCTCTAATCACTTCAAGCCCAGTTTGATTTAGAGAAAAAACAAATTAGTGATGAAGCGTATGATTGAAAAGTTGATAAAAGTTGTGAGCTTCATAAAATACCGAAATATAAACAAATGTATAAGAATTTGAACTATTTCTCTTAATATATTTATCTTTTAAGATGAAATTTTATAATTTAATAGTTGTAGATGAAGACCACTATTTTTTCCTTTATTTAGGACAACAAAAATATCTTCCCTATTCAATTAAATCCATATGAAACATTGGTAACAAAATAAATAAATGCTAATAGATACAAGAAAAGAACTATAGTCCCACATTATCGATATAATTAAATTCTATACATGGCTAGATAACGTATTCAAAAAAAACTTCATAAAATTAGTATAGACGTCTTGATACGTGCTTAGTTCATGAAATGTCTATGTATGCATGCTCGTGTTTATCTAAATTCTTCGTATTCACACTACATCATTTGTTGCCATTATCCAAAATTTAAGCGCTCTAAAATTTGTTGCCATTATCTAAGCTATCAAGCAATACAAAGTGTTCGAGAAATCTATCTATCAGAATTTCTAAAATTTGTTGCCGTTATCTAAAATTAAACTGTTCAAATTTTAGATAATGGAAACAGATGATGTAGTGTCAACACCGAGAATTTGAATAAACACGTGTGCGCATACATTACATTCACGAACTAAGCATATGTCAAGACGTCTATGATATCATATACTAATTTTTTTGAGTATATTATCGAGCCACGAATATAATTTAATTATTATGTATCTTGTGGATCTATAGGTTTTTTTGGTATCTATTTGCATTTATTCTATTACCATTTTTTCATACGTATCTAACTAAATAGGTAAAGACATTTCTGTTGTCCTAAATAATAATCAAGATATTATTGCTGCCGCTGCTCCAAGATAACAATGGTTCTAAATTATTCCATTTTTGCCACTGAACTTTCTGTAAAATCTCAATTAGGTTACTTAATTTTAATTTGTCACAATCATATTACTAAACCTTAATTTATTAATCACTTCGTTAATCCCTTCACTAAATTTAACGTTTCAATCCTCCATTAGTAGCATTTTTAGGTAAACGGACATTTAATCATGTTATGGAGGTAAAATCTTTAAATTTGGTACGAATAAAATTCTATGTATACTCCGTACTGAATTGTTGTCACTTTTTAAATAGAAGTTTTAGAACCACAAAATAATTGGACTACGTATTCATTGGAAACACACGACATGTCACATTGTGGTCAATTTCTAATATCAAAACAAGATTGAGACATTAAGCCCTTGTTTGGTCTAGATTAAAATCTGATTTTAATCCAAGTTAAAGTCAAATAATCAATANGATTAAAATCAGATTTTAATCTGAGTTAAAGTCAAACAATCAATATTAATCACATCTTTCATGGGTCCCACAACTTTTCAACCACACATTTCAAAAACTTCTATCACAATCTACTAAAAATCTAATTTTAATCTCCACTAAACACCGTCTAAGTTTAATGAGAAGGAAGAGGGATTAACATTGAAACTAAAGTGAAATTGTGACCCAATTGAGATTTTACTAATAGTCCATTGACTAAAAGTGAAACTAACCCTAAGAATTCTTTTCAATGTGGGTAAGTTTCATTTGAGGTCCTTGAACGTTTCGGGAAATTTCAATTCGGCTATTAAACTTCTACTTGACTCAATTGGATCTGAGTTTAGATTGTCTCAATAAAGTCTCAAGACTTCTATTTAGTTTCAATTGGGTCATTCAACTTCAATTTTATTTTAGATTTCACGCACTCAATTGCCGACCTTCCAAGTTGAAGAAAATTAATTAATTAACAATCATATTACAATGGATCTTCATAAAATCAATGTGTTGCATGCCAGCTACAACTACGTAAAAAAAAATGTTAAATTAAAAAAACTCGTCATTCAACCTTTTAATCTAAACATCTTGCAATAACTCTTGTTTTGTCATTTTCGTTTTTAAGATACCAAATAGCGATTACTTAAGGCTAGTTATGGTATGATTTCCACCAAGTAATTTTCATCCGTTTGGAAGACAGTATGAGACTAAATGTGACAAAGTGAGACTCAATCAGTGATTCATTTGGAAAAAAATAATAATAATAAGTTTGGGGACTCAATTGAGATAAATTAAAATTTAGTTGCCTAATTAAAATTTTAATAAAAGTTCAATGACCGTTGATGAAATTTACCCGGTAAAATCACTATCCTATACAGCAATACTTGAAAGAGGAGTAGAGGACCCACAATTAATACGAAAAGAAGAAGACATTATCTTTTGTCCTAAAGTTATAATCAATTTGAGGATTCGTCATTTTCAGTAAAAAACAAGGACAGATAGAATCTTCACCACATACTCTCTGTATCTTAATCACTTCAATTCCTTATATTTTTCGCTGGTTCTCTCTCTTTTTATTCTTTTTTTTAAATTTATACTTTTCATCCCCAATCTTTGCAATCTATTACTAATCTACCCTTAACCTTTTTTACCACTAGATATCCCTAACCTTTCACTTAATAACAAATCATGTCTCCATACCATTGTCTCATCCACGTACACCCTACATGTTATTTCACTTCTCTCACCGCGTCTGAGACCAATGAAACCCAACTTTACGGTTGAATATTGCCCATCAAAGGGTTTGGTGTCTAGAACAGAAAAAGAGGGTTTGGTGTCTGATGCTAATATGGACACGAAAAGTTGGAGTTTCAAACTTGAAAGGAAGCTTTTTGTGGATGTACCATTTGCCCCTTTCGATCTCGGGAAGAAGTGAAATAATGCGTGGGATGTATGTAGGTGAGATAACGACAATTTCTCATGGATTCTGTGAATGGAGACGTGATTTGCAATTAAGTGAAAAAAAAAGTTAAGGTATAGTAGTAACAGATTGTAAAGGTTGGGAACTAAAAGTACAAATTTCCCTTCCTTTTTAGAATAATACAAGTCCACTCTACATAATTTTTACAAATAAATTTATTCCATAACCCAATAGTTTTTAGTCAATGCAGACAAGTGCCCTGTCATGTGTCTGTTCATATATAAAGGAAGAATAAATATTATTCCAATAATACATGGCTAAGGTCAAAGGCTTCTTGTATGGTGTATGTTTTGCAGGCTCAATTGCTCTTAATATCTTCTTTGTAACCAATTATCTTTTTGTTGGTTATGAGAATAAGCAGTTGAGTTGGAGCCAAAGGGCTGCTGCAGAAGCTGAAGCGGTGGCCTCAGCCTCATGCTCTGGCCATGGAAGAGCATATTTGGATGGCTTAATTGTTGAAGGGAAACCAGTTTGTGAATGCAACACTTGCTATGAAGGCCCGGACTGCTCTGCTAACGCAGACGGGTACAAATTTCTCCTCTTCCTCTATATAGTGTGTGTGTGTGTGACAAAAGTTACACCGAGAATTGGTACACAACCATCGTGCACAAGTCCGTTCGGATCATTTGTTCCTAAAGGACCTTCTTAAATAGATTGAAAAGGGTCGTGACAGAGTGTTTTCTATATCTATGGTTTTCAAAGCGAACTCATTTTCTATCAAATTTAGATGAGGCAGGCAAGAACTCAACATCTGGTAATGAATTGTTGATCATAATTTATTTAAAAAACCTTTTTAAAAAAAAAAAAAAAAATCATTTGACAAAAAGTGGATGCGACCAAATTAATTGAAGTTTGTTAGGTCCAAATTGTATTGGCTAGTTTTGTATTCAAAATCATAGTTTATTGAGTTGTAATTAAGATCAAAGAATCGGGGCTGGGAGTATATTTTGAAGGAGTCAAAGACGGAATAAAGAGAAAAAGTCACTACAAAATCGTTAGGTTCATGCCTAACCATCAAAACATCGTTTATTTTAAAGTTCAACCAATATGTATTATATGGCAGATTCAATTGTCAGCAGTGGCCTAGAAATAGTCCACTTGCCAACTTATAATCCTGTTAAAGATAATATTGATGATTCTAATATAGTTACTGACTCGACAAGGTGAATTGTACGGCACTAGAGAGTATTAAAAAAAGAAAAAATATTCATTATGTCGAGTTAAGCGTACCAAATAACAAAGATTGACAATTAAATTTATCTAGTGCAGTGGGGATCCATTATTTTTGGAGCCCTTCTGGATGCAACATGCAGAAAGCAGTGCAGTCCTAATTGCAGGATGGCACAGAATGAGCTATGTATTTGCAGATCAAACTTCAATATCACAAGTGCTTCAAACCCACATTCTCAAAGTCCATTCCATTGCCAGAAATGCAATTACGAAGGGAAAATACATTGTTTTTGGTGTTGGTTCCACTCAACTCCTTTCAGCAGCAGTTTTTGCTCTTTCCCTCAATTTGTCGTCACCTGCAAGAGTCGTTGCAGCATCGCCTTATTATCCGGTTCGTATATTTACGATCTTCACTTTCAATAGGAAAAATTGTTGCAAGTATTAAAAACTTGGATGGTTCACAGGTATATAAAACGCAAACGGACTTCTTCGAAACTGTTCACTTTGAGTTTCGAGGAGATGCATTGGCGATGAAAAATACTTCAGATTCTGCTGGAAATGTGATTGAATTTGTAACTTCACCAAATAATCCAGATGGCCATTTAAGAAAGGCAGTTCTACCATCTGCGAATGCCATTTATGATCATGCCTATTACTGGCCGCATTTTACAGCAATTCCTGCACCAGCAGATGAAGATATCATGATTTTCACAATTTCCAAGCTCACCGGCCATGCAGGAAGTAGATTCGGGTAATCACAAACTTACCTTTCCGACTCTCAACTGTATCTTATATTCTAGAGAATCTTAAACGGACGGAATATTTCGAGCATTGGTAGATTTTTCCACGTGTACCGTATAAATGCTGACCTTATATCCAGTACAGCTTTGATTCAGTAGTTTCTGAGCTTTCACTACTGATATTCTAGCTACATTTGACAGAAGATTCCACTATTTTTTAATGCAGATGGGCTTTAGTGAAGGATAAGGAAGTTTACCTTAACATGTGCGAGTATTTGCAACTGGCAGAAATGGGCGTCTCAAGGGATACTCAGTTGAGAGCTCTCCAACTTCTCAAAGCAGTTCTTGAAGGTGATGGCAGGGAAATATTTCAGTTTGCATATGAAAAAATGAGGGACCGGTGGGAAAATATTTTCCAGACTGTATCTTTGTCGAAGCGTTTTACTATCCAAGAAATTTCACCTCAATACTGCAACTTCTTTGAGAAAATCAGGGCTCCATCTCCAGGTGATATTCATGTTGGATGATAGTATATTGAAATGATTGTTTAGACAAAGAACTATTTAAGTTTAATTCGTAGGAGCGTAATTAAGCTCTAGAAATGAAAAGAAGAAAAGTAAGAAAAAGAAAAGAAAGTGAAGAACGAAATTCTAGGCAAGTGAAAACACTTTCTCCTTAAGACAAAATTGTCACACAACGATGCTAACGGTTTATGGCACTTGTCTCCTAAGATACAACGGATACAACTTTGGTAGAAGCACTTCAAACCACAAGTAACAAAGAACTTTGAACGATAAATTTCCTTCTACAAGAAAATATTTTTGGAATGACTTTTGGAGAGTATTTTGCAAGAGTTTTTAATGTAATGCTCAATGCAAAATGATATGAGATGCATAATGGACGTCCAAAGGGTCTTATTTATCGAAGGGAATGAGTTCTGAGTAAAGTATCATGCTCTAAACTCAGTAACCTTCACGAAGGGAAGCATCCTTGCTGTTGCTAGTCTCTCTCTCGAGCAACAATGACACATATTCAACAGAACCTCTCTTGCTCGAGAGACAGGCGAGTTATGGAGTTAGGCATTTTTCCGGTCAGTTTTTTCCTCTTTTCTTTCCAAATTTGGACTGCAATTTCTCATTTATTTGGAATTGATTTTGAGATTCCAAATATATCAGCACGATCTACTCGATGAGTAGAACAAGTAAGTCTATTTATATTTATAATTTGACTATCGGATCAATTTCGAATATTTGGTCGAAGTTGATACAAAGTCATTTTTAAAGGTTTATACTTAACCAAAATTTCAATTCTTAAAACTAAATTCCAACAATCCTCCACATGAATGAAAATTCAAATATGTTCATGCTATGCGAAAATATGATGCATTGTAGAGAGAAAGAGAGAGCAGAAAAAACATTGCATCAATTAAGGTAACTTCCAGCCTTGAGCCTTCCTTGGTGAAATACTATCGGATTTACTTGGCTAATTGGTGAACATGATGTTTTGAACCATTCAATCGTTGGTGTAAACCAAGACAATAATACTCACACAAATATTTTTCTTAAATCGTTCATGGTTCTCATGACTTAGTTCATTTGGCTCTGAACCACTCTTGGGTTTCATAAGTGTTTAGAAAATTTTAGTCTTTAAACAATTTTCATTGAGGCGGCCCTACCTATTAAGAGTATTCTACCATACTCCATTTCTTAAACAAAATATAGAAATCATTAAAAGGATATTTTAACCTTTAACATTCTACATCAATCACTTTAATTATCATAGGAATGAATTAGAAAATATTTTCCCAAATGCTTCATTGAATCTTCATAACTTAGTTGTCCCCTTGAACCAAAATCTTGGGATCTTAAGTCAACAAGGTAGGGTTACCATTACAAAGATCCTTACATAGTAGGTTTTAATCACATTCCTTTTGATAGGCAATATACTTGATCTCTCCATAAACCTTTCGTAAGTGGATCCGCGATATTCTCTTCTGACTTCACATAATCTATAGAGATAATACCATTAGAGATCAGTTGATTAATCGTATTGTGTCTATCACGTATATGTCTAGACTTACCATTATATATGCTGCTTTGAGCCCTTCTAATAACTGATTGACTATCACAATTTATACTAATGAGGTGCTAGCTTAGGAAAACATGGAATATCTTCCAAGAAGTTACGAAGCCATTCTGCTTCTTCTCCGCTTTGTCCAAAGAAATAAACTCTGATTCTATCGTTGATCGATCTATACACTTTTACTTTGTCGACTTCCATGATACAACAACTCCACCAATGGTAAATACATAACCACTAGTAGATTTAGAATTTTTGATATCGGATATCCAATTCGTATCACAATATTCTTTCAATACCTTGGGATATTTTGTAAAGTGTAATACATAGGTTAATGTATACTTTAAGTATCTAAGAATCCTTGTTAAAGGCTTCTAATGATCATGATTTGGATTACTTGTGAATCTACTAAATTTATTTACAACAAATGTTATATCAGGTCGAGTGTAGTTTGTAATATACATTAGATTGCCTATAACATGTAAATACTTTAGTTGTGACACATATTCACCTGTATTTTTGATTAAGTGTAAACTTATGTCAATAGGATTTTCGCAGGACTTTCCTCAAATACATTATACTTTTTTAAGTATACTCTCAATGTAGTGAGATTGTGAAAGTATATTTTTTTCTAATGTTCTAGAGATCTTAATCCCTAATATTACATCAGCCACACACAAGTCTTTCATATCAAAATGTTTCATTAATATTCTCTTGGCGTTTAACATTATTTCGTGACTATTGGTCATTATCAACATATACAATCACATAGGCTTTCGGTGTATGTTTTATGTATACATACTTGCCACACTCATTTATCTTAAATTCATTAGACAACATCGTTTTGTCAAACTTTTGATATCATTGTTTAGGAGATTGTTTCAATTCGTATAAGGACTTAACAAATTTACAAATGTTTTGTTTGTGGTTAGGCGATTCGAACCTTTTGGGTTGTTCCATGTATATCTCCTCTTCTAACTTAACATTTAGGAATGCTGTCTTTACATCCATTTGAAGAATCTTAAGGTTATGTAATGCCACAATAAGAATTAACAACCTTATCAAGGTGATTCTAGTTACGGGTGAGTAGGTATCAAAGAAGTCAAGTACTTCTTTTTGTCTATATCCTTGACAACCAATCTAGCCTTATATTTGTCGATGAATCCATCCGATTTTAGTTTCTTTTTGAAAATCCATTTACACTCTAAAGGTTTGTTTCCAGGAGGTAAATTAACTAACTCCCAAGTATGGTTTTCCATTATAGAATTTATCTCATTATTGAGAGCTTCTTTCCAACGAGGTGCTTCCGGTGTAGATATTGTTTCATCGAAAGACTTTGGGTCATTTTCTACTATATAGGTCAGAAAATCTGGGCCAAATGAAGTAGATATTCTAACCCTTTTACTACGCCTCTGTTCTTCCTCATTTGAAGTGTCATTTGTAGTATCATAAGTTCTTTTATTTGAATTTACATTTTCCTTATTTTTACATGGAAATACATTCTCAGAAAATGATGCATTTCTCGATTCAATTATGGTTCCCTCATATATATCTTGAATTTTAGATTTGTGTACAAGGAATTGATATGCATTACTATTATTGACGTATCCAATAAATATGCAATCAATCATTTTGGGACCAATCTTTATTTGCTTAGGCTTAGGGATTTCAACCTTAGTCAAACACCCTCACACTTTCAAGTGTTGGTATGAAGGATGATGATCTTTCCATAATTCATATGGAGTCTC
>CAIGRT010050998.1:0-13059 GCA_903798405.1 Fraxinus platypoda | reverse complement strand
TTTTTTTTTTTCACACAAGTTTATTAATTTTGAAATTGTACTCTAAAATATTTGTAGTTATGATTTTTTCTCGAAATGATATACACGTTTAAGAAATATATATAATTTAAAAAATTATGAAAACCGTGAAACAATCTCATTTTTTAATTACTTTTGTCATTTTGAAAAGTCACACATCGAAAAATAACGTACTGATATCCAATATATTAAAAATAATTAAATTTCTTTGTAGAAAACTAATAGGCATGGGGTTGATTGCGAGAGACAAATTTTCGTAAACAAAAAATTATAATTTCACTATTTATAAAAATGTTAATTATAAATCTTTCTTGCATTCTTTTGCGTTCATGTTAGACTTAAAACTAATATCAAAATTATCTTTCCTAACTTCTGTTTTAAATTTTCTTTATAATTTTTCTTTTTATATTTTTAGATTAGACAGGAGCATCATTTTTAGCTTAAAGAAAGTTAATTTAAAGTTTCTTTTTTCTTTCTTTTTTTTCACAAAGTTGTTACATTTAAGGATTGTTCTTTTTGTGTTTCAGTTTTGTATTTTGAGCTTTGAATTCATATTGGATTTTGTGCTTCGAGTGTCCATTTTGAAATTGTTGAAAATATGTTATCTTTGGTATTTTAAAAACACTCAAAACGCGTTTTAAAAATTTTGGTTTGATTATAACTAAAAACACCAAAACGACTAATTTTTAACTTATTTTCAAAAACGCGTTTTCAAAAATAAGAAAAAGAACACGTTTTCACTGTTTTGGAGAATCGAAAACAGAAAACGATTTGAAAATGATAAAGAGAACATACCCTTAGTTTTCATATTACAAAATGAATTTGATTTTAAAAATTGTAGTAGCTTGAGACAAAAATGACAAGTCAAATTCATTCACATTGAAAATTCAAAGATCTATCCAACAAAAGAACATTTGAATTAGATAATATGCGAACAAATATTTTTGTTGGTCAAAAATTTTTAAAATAAGCAATTTATTTGAGAATAACTTATTTTTACCGTCAAAATAAGTAACTTAAAAATGGAAAAGATAACCTTCTCTCCAAAACGTTCGAAGACCAAATTTACTTCCACAGCTTACAGTTCCTGGAAACCTATTGCAAGTAAACCTGGCTGATTTGCCTGCAAATTATATCATAGGAAATTCAACATACAAATAACAATCCCCGGTTGGATCAGGTGAAAGATAATTTGTTCAGAACACCAGCTTTTGCTATAAACGTGAATATTATTATCCCCAGGTCAGAGAAACAAGAGGAAGCCACAGTCCATCACACAACCTTTGTGGCAGTAAAAAGCAATAATTTCAAGGCCACACAACAGTTTCAGGCCTGCTGTTCTTAGCAGACTCAAACTTTACAGATCATTTCTCAAACATATAGAATCCGGGTTTCAGTCATAGTACTCACAGTTTTCATAACAAGAAGAAAATTCGTCTATGACCAATTTTGAGATGGCATCCTCTCAGATCCATGCCTCTGGCGGAAACTTCCAGATCTGATTCCAGTATCAGATCCACCAGCTGCTGGATGGAATGACCTCCAAATAGGATCTCTTTCGACCTGGCTTGATAAGAAGGAAGGCAAGTGTTCTCGATCCCAAGAATGAAAGCGATTAGGAACAGGATTTTCCGTTTCTTGGAAAGTTCTTCCAGATGAACCTGATGAGAAATAGTAAAAGCCACCGGATTGATCCGATGGTGAAGCCACAGGAGCGACCTGTGCCAAAATCCTATGACTGTTGGATCTTCGAGAGGTAGGTATAAGAGGTGTGCTTGCAGCTGGGATACTACTGGGTTGCTGAAAATATCCATGAAGAGCCTGAACCCTATCACGTGCCCGAGCCACACTACCGGGGTAAGGAGGAACCATTGATGAGGTAGAACTGGGCGTTCTGCTAGCGGAACTGTTATGATACATGTTAACGTTACGCAAATATAAAAACTTATAGACCATTTTGCAAATAAAGGAATTAATGTTGAAGATGATATTTAAATAATATACATGTGGTCCTATCCAATTTCTTACGCTTTTAGATCAAGTGATTTCTCATGGTATCAAAGCATGTAAAGGTCTTGTGTTCATGTCCATTTAAATGAAATGTCCACGTGTTTACTCTTTGATGGAAAAAAGTTATCTTGCATATACGTGAGGAGGGGCAGTGTTCAAGACAATATTTAAATGATATACATGTGGCCTTGTGGCCTATCTAACAACTTAAGCTTTTAAACCAATCAATATATAGACTTCTACTTGGTCATTCTGACTTTTTTCATTAGATTACAATCAATACAAAGTTCAGTTTAATGGAAAATCAGCTCTGTTTTTGATATAGATACTAAAAGGTCAAAGGTTTAGTTCAAGATAATGTGAAGTATCAAATCAACCCTTCACACTTCACCCTTTCATAATTAATTTTTTTTTTCTTTACCGAGGAAGGGTATTGAGGCAGTTGTGAAAGCTACCTGTAAACTGAACTTGTAGATTTGCCCTGATTTTATCAAAGGGAAGGGTTCAAGCAGTGATGGGTTCACCATGAACTAACCTGTGGCCAACAAATAATGGGTGCATGGCGGATCCAGGTCTTGGGATATCAGAACTTGTCCTAGCTGTTCTCTGAGTCATGGATGGCATCAAGGATTGATCTGCACCCCCAATGTGGCTGCTTGTAGCAAACGGAGAGGTGTGGTGCTCCAAACTGCGATAATGTACATCCATGGTGGGAAAAGCATAAGAACTGGGTATCTCACCTGGAACTGATTGGGCACTCCACTGATTATTAAAATTAGATCCATCCGATATAGTTCCACTAGAGGTTGAAGATGGATGAATTGGTCCAAAGTACGCAATATAAGGACATGGATGTGCCATAGATGATACAGCAGTATGTCCAGCAGAGATAGCATGTTGTCCAAGATCATGATCTATAAAACAATGAAAACTAGTAACGTTACTGAAGCTTGATGTAAACCTTGCTACTTAATATAAAAGGATGAAAATCTTACACGCACTTGATGGAAATTCTCCTTCACTGTGAAGACAAAGAAGGACATGAAGAAAACAAAATGAAGCACTGTTAGTGGGATAGCTAGTATTTGAACAGAAGAAAAAAATAATATCAATGAAATTAACTACTTAAAATTCAAAAAATATAGAAGGAAAATGCTAGACAACCATCTCTCTCTCTCTCTCATAGTTATTTCCTAGATGACCATTCTCTCTCTCATATTTATTTCCTAGGTGACTATGTTATATGATTGTAAGTTGTAACCATATACATAATGAATCCTAGGTAGCTGATAGAATATTTCTCCACTAGAACCAATAACTCGAAAAAGAATAAGCAACAATTAATCACAAAATAAGCATTCAGCCATCAGATCTGTCCATGTCAAAATTACATTCCACGAAAAGGAACATTGCCATTCCAATCGGTTTCATACTTTTTTCATGAAACTCGTGTCTTGAATATAAACCAGCATATCCGCATTGTATAAAATGTAGCATGTCTCACTGTATGACTTGCAGTAGTAGTGCTACCTTATAACTTGGAGCTCGTTAAGACTGCTGCATTATGAGTTAGGACATTGAGAAATAATATTCCGACTGATGGAGAGGGAGAAGCAAGTACTAGACCAGAAGGGAAACTAAGCCCAGCCCTCAAGCCCATCTCCGAGACCATGTTAGCACATCCAACCTAAATTAATTGGCAATAAGTGGGAACAGATTGTCTTGAAAACAGTTTTTTAAGGTTTTCTTTCCAATAAAAGAAATCAACAGGAATCCTTCCTTTAAGTAAAGAAACATTCATTTTAAAGCTTTCTAAATAAGCACACACTACTTTTATATTAAACCCTCAAAACATTTTTCAAGTCAAATATATGTGTTAGACATACAACTTACAATATAGGCATATAAAGATTAGCTTTATCTTCATTGCTAATCGGGTTTTGAATTTAACAGAACCCAAAACCAAAGTTCATTAGCAAACTTGACTAGCTAAACACAGGCTTTAACACTCAATTTATATTCAAGCTGACCACAATTATGGCTTAAAAAATTACTGACCTGAGTTAATCGTCTAAGGTTGACTAGTTCATGTCTTAATTGCTACTCCAGAGTGGAATAATTTGATAGACAGAGGTACATCAACCAAAAGGCGCAGTTCTAATTAAATTATTCAAGTTTCTATTAGGCAGCACACAAGCTGATTAGATACAATTTCCTTGACATACATACAACATACACACGTCAAGACTCTGCTAATCGGACATGACCATTTTAAGTTGTCCAGCCTAAAGAGAATCCATACCAGGAGAACCCATATTCTTTTCCCATACTTGGATCATGAAAAAGACAGCAGGAAGAACAAAGAATGGATGGATACTTTTGAGAGTCCCCTCCCTTCATCAATCAAGCTTCCCTTCAAGAAAAACAAAATGGAGACTCACACAAAATATATACAACTATCTAAATGCATTTTGAGCTCACAAGATGAGCTAAGCACATCCAGTATCTATTAATGCTGCCTAAGATTAAACTTTGATGCATTAACGATATCTATCATTCTTAAACTTCTATGCATTAATCACACCTGTAATTTTTAAATCATTGAGTGACTACATTAAGAAAGAGAAGAGAGTGCACAAAGAAAAATGATGACAAGGATGCCATTAAGGAACATCACAAATAATCATGTACCTAACCTCCATTTGTAACACACTAGTATCAATGTATCATCAAGGCAACAACATTTATAGCAATAAAGTTAAATGTGTGTATACAGAGTCATTCTAAGCTGTGAAAACATGAAGATCTAATAAAATGACACGTACATTTCAAAATCGTGAAGTTAAAAAGTCTGCAGTGTAACCAGTGGCAAATAGAAAAGAAATCAATGAGAACAACTTCAAAATGAGAATGATTAAATAATACAAGATCATTTACGTTGAAACATCTATAAAGAAACTTATTCAAAAAAATATCTGAAAACTTAGGTTGAAGTAAATAAGTTACACGTTTGAACTTAAAATTGAACATGAGGTAAAAAAGGCTTACTCAAAAGATGAAGGAAGCCGAGTTAATCCCGCGAATGGACACCAATGAACTCCAAATGACTGCAAAAACAATTCACAAGTTTTGAGAAACTAAATTGATGAGTGAAAACTGATAACCTAAGTTGTCAGCTTTTTTCCACGCACAACCAGCTACGAAAGCTAAAAATTTGCAGTGAGCAATTCATCCAGTACACAATTAAGGATAAGAGTAAATGTACAATGAAATAAATGAGATCCATCTAGTTAGCACCTATAATAGTAATGTGCTGATCACATTCCTCCCAACAAAAAGAACAAGTCTCTCTCTCGCCCACCGTGTGCAGTGCATGTGAGCATTCTTGTGGAATAAACATAAATGATGAACCTAAAACTATAAAAAAATGTCTGCAGCTACTGCCGCCTGCAGTGGATCCTGCCTCACCATCTTCTAAAACCATAGGCATCAAAGACAGTGAAATTCATGTTGCCTCATTTGCATGCAACCTAGGGATAACTGGATAAGCGTGAATCAGTGTACATATGGAGGAAAAGTGATTTCTATAGTAAGATGGTGATTATTTTAATGAGGACACATGGGCAATTTAGGTAAGGAGTTGAAGAGTGTCAAGAAAGTGGAAATAATTTTGAAAGAAGTGGCTCAAATGGAAAGGGAATGCCCAATTAAAAACTAAGGGAGTAAATTGGCATTCAAGTATCTGCTCGATGCATATAGCACTTGCTCAAAACAGTCATGAGATATATTAAACGGAAGAAAAAATGTAGGCCAAGACAACAATAGCAACAACGAGCATCTGAGCCTTATTCTCAATAAATCAGGTTCAGCTACATCATCATGTATGCTTTTTCGCTGTTCCATAACTCCATTTGACCCAGCACTAAAGATACTGAAATGTAGGCCAAACGAAAGGCCTTGACATTCTTGATTCTTGAACTATTAACATAGATATCAGTCCAGGCAAACAAATCCACAAATGTAGCTCAAGTATCAATCAGATAAGAGTTCATCAAAGCCAATATATGATAAGGTTAAATACAACATTACTAACCCACACAAATACAGAAGGACAAGTAGGACGTGATACCAACTGACAAGGCTTGATGATGTAGTGTGTTGAATATAGACACGTGAAAATTGGTATAAGCAGCCAAGACAACAAAACCCAATAGGTGTATGTTTTTATAACAAGGAGTTAATGGCGCAAATAATTGGACATGGTACAGCCATCAATGGGCATCCAAATAAGCTTAAGAAAGAAAATGTAAACTTTATGAGAAATCAAATGCAAAAGCATATACTACATTCCAACAAACACGATAATCTTGTCAATTGTATTCTTTTAAAAGCCTATAGTAAATTATTTCGATCAGGCAACAAATCAAAGGTGTCACACAGAAAGATAATAAAGCAGAAATCAAACATATGGCTGCCAGTACATGAAGACAAATAATAAAGAAAATCCTCATAAGATTTAGAGATTTTTTTACCATTGCCATTTCATAATAGCTTAGATCATATAGATCCTCATCATGGGCCCAGTCATCCATGCTAGATTCAGGCAACGGACGACTACCATTGGCATAAAGCCATTGACCTTTCTCAATTTTTCGACAGTTGGGACACTGCATTGCTCCCTTAATGTTAAATGCCGAACCGATACAATCTACACAGATCATAAACAAGATATAATAAAGTGAGAAACAAATAAGCTCTCAACAACTCGCTAAAAAATACCTATCAAAAAAAAAAAAAAACAACTCGCTAAAAAATAATTATGAAGAAAAGAAACAAAATGTGCAGTACATGTCAATCCTAAGCCATAGCAGAATTTCATGAGTAGAAGAAATTGAAGATTCCAATGCTTGAGAAATGTTGTCAGTGACACGGCACAGTAGTCAAAATTTAGGAAAGAAAATCTACAAGCATAATACAATGCATATAGTTGTTTGACTTCCCAGTCAAGCAAAATGAATCTAACTTCAAATAACATCTCAATCCGAAGCACCAAACATGTGCCAGGAAGGTGCTTGCTGTGTTAATTTGAAATGGCAGATGAGCAATCAGAAATTTCATTTTTCTACTAATGATTACTATTTTTTGTAAAAGCAAAAGAGAGGAAAAAGATAAAAAAGAATATCAAATACGAGCACAATCTCATTTGTTCAGCATCGAAGTTTTTTGCAGCTACTAGTGTGAAAAAGCATGCCATGACATAATATTCTCTTGGTTGTACTATTTATCCCTATAAATCATTTTCATTCAAACACCACTGACAAGTGCTTTATTTAGTCTAAACAGAGTCAATGCTAAAATTATTGGTCAATACTCACATAAATGATCAACTGTAGATATGGATTTTCAAAAAGGCTGTCTAAAGCTTGAGAATAGAAGAGTTCTCACTACCTGAACCTTTTCATTGGTGAAAGTACTTAGGTACTAATAGTTTCAGGGTAAATGCTATTGTACATGAGAAAGCATTTGAGGACTATCTTCGTAGTAAACTAATAAATTTCTCGGGAAAGAATTTTTAATCCCATTACATTGACTTTAGAAAACTATAAATGCACCAGATTCAGTGATTCACATATGCTTTGGGAAACTCTATTAGTAAAAAACTTAATCTTGAGTCAATATCTGTTTCACACATCATTCTTGAATAACTCTACAAACAAACTTGACGTCGTAGCTTTGACAGCCAGTTCAATTTCTTCAAAGCTTTCCAAAGGAGATGAGTTATAATAGTAGATCTATTTTAACTTGTATTCAGTCGATCTTATATTCCTTATATTTAGATAGGGATTGATATGAGAATAGAATTGTACAGGTTTTCTATTCTGGGTTGGAGTTATATCTTGTATAAACCACCCTTGAGGTCATTTAATGGTGGACAGGGAGGGTGAGAGTAACCAACTAATATGGAACACCACAGTATTTGTAAGCATGATTGAAGCAACACATGCAGTCTGTACTTTGAAGGATAGACAGCATACACTGTTTTAAAGGACAGCCTCATTCAGGGGTGGACATGGAAACTTACTGAAGATATAAAATAACCCCACAATATAATATTACCATATCCAGTGGTAACAAGATACTAACATGGAGAAATAGATGCTTAAAATAGTTTGAAAGGTAATCCATATGGTAGTTGCCTCACTGGCAGAGGTGCAGGAGGACATAGTGCTAATCATGGTCATTTCTTAATTATCATTGACGTGAAATGCATGTATTTGTTTCTAGAGACAAACTTGATTGTTGTTGTTCAATCCAAAAAAATAAAATAAAATAAAAGATATCATATCAATTGATATAAATTTTTATCAAAGTAGCACAATTACACAGGAAGATGCATTGAGTTTAGCATACTTGTACTCCTTTGAAAGTATAAAAGCCATTTTGCATCTTTATTTGACCATTCATCAAACATGAAATTTGTATGGAAAAAAGTTGCCATAAACAAAACAACACTTGACAAGGCTACAGATTTACCAATTTCTTTTTAATCTATAGCCGATTGGTTACGTGGTACATAAGGAGTAACCTGTCTCTCTAAACGATGACAGAGGCACTGAAGCAAAAAGTGACTGTAGAGCAGCACATGAAGGATAGAGTTGAAAGAGAGAACCAAAATGTGAAACATAATATGATGCTATATGCAACCCAAAAAAAAACCCCGATAAAAAAACATGCATTTTAGTACCTTAGCAAATTTCACAACGCATTTTTTTAGGGGTGGTTTGACAAAACATTTGATCAGATTTTGCTAAAATTTCATTAAATATGTGTTTAAAAAGTTGATAAAAATTGTAGATCCCATGAGATGTGTGGTTGAAATTAATCATTGACTTTGACCTCAACTTTTTAGCAACTTTTTAAGCTATCCCAAACAAGCACTTAATTAGAGATAAAATGTGAAAAGAGTAGCAGTTACTTTCTCAGGCTCTTTCCTTCTCCTTTTACTCAAAGGTGAACATTCATGACAGTCTCTTCCTCTTCTCTTCCACATCAATTCTAGCAGACTGTGTGTGTTAAAGCACAAGCAATTCACCCAGCCTTTTATTAAACAGCAACCATGCCCCAACATTTTCCCTCACAATTCACACTTTAGCTTAACACTAAACTCCTAAATACACTGCTTGTCTCAGGAAGCTCCAGACTTCCAACAAATTCAGCCTTCTTGTCCTTTCAGAACATCAATGCTCGAGGTCCAGTGTGACCTCCTTCCAATCACCAAAGTTAAATCAATCCCAATGCCATCGCTCTCGCTTTATGTATATCTGTACTCCCATCCCCAAGAAACCCATCTTTTTACATATTTGTCAGATCTTACGAGGTTTAATCACATATATGCCATACCAAAAAACTAATGATTGCTTCAACCAGTTCAATGAAGTGAAAATGAACAGTTTGCTTGAAACAAACGCGACAGGTTGTGAAAAAAGTTTGGTTAACATGATGGATCAGCTTCCACTTCTTTATTCAATTCAAATTTTACTGTCACGTGGAGTAGTAATTACACCTATGAACGAGTGAGGTCATCCTACGTTGTGATTCCAATTTCAACCAAAAAATATATGCCGATGTCATTGGCATGCACAGCGTCAGAATAAACTGAACCTCCATGCAATGGATGTCACAAGATCCCTAATGCAAAAACCTAAAATTGCATCGATAAAGCCAATGGAAGACAAAATTAAACACTTGTCATACCACTTCAACAATTTCAGACTTTATCACTAGCAACATCAATTATACACTCCATGCAGCATGTATTTCCACATAATACAAACTTCCAAAATTCCCAATTAACCTAATCAACACAACTTGGCAGGGTCAACATCCTACAACTTGATAGTTTTACTACCCAATTCCAACCATTTATTCATCCTGAACTTTTCATCCGGATCCTAAATTTAAAATACGGTCAAGTCTAAATCTCCGCAATTCAAAACCAAATCAAGCAACTGCACAAATTTAGTAAATAAACCCACAGCATGAAAACCAAGAATTCCAGCCAGAATTGAACAAAATTCTCCATCTAAATTCTATTAAAACAAAAGTTATATTCAAAATCTAAAATAACATCGAGAGACAAGTTTGGTCAGATCACAATCATTTCCAAATGTCTCGAAAAATTTGGACTCACCTAGGTGAAATTGATGGCCGCATTGAAGCTTGGCATAGGATCTAGCCACATTATCAGTCACCCCTTCTAAGCAAATTGAGCACGAAACAACCGCCGATTCTGCCTTGCCCCCACCCCTATCACCATCATCCAGAAGATCCGCATCACCCAATCCCATAGTTCAATCACCAATTCCCAAAAACCCTACCTCAATTTGAATCTTGCAAAAGATAATTTATATCAAGATTCGAATAATTAGAGGTTGAATGAATGAATAATTTGACCAAATTAAGTGAATTTATGAGAAATGCGTAACTGTTAGAAAAAGAGAGCGAGAGTTTAGGACGTGGAAAAACTGTGAACCAGTTTCTTTGTATTCCTCCTAATATTTCTCTTTCTACCCACCGCCTGCCTAGTTTATTATTATTGTTGTTGCAAGGACAAGGAGTAAGTTTCAACTGCTGTCCAAACACGCCAACGAGGACGGAGTTAGAACGGATTAATTTCCTCAATGATCACGAAACTTTACGCTATATTTTATTTTGACCACCAAACTTTTAATTGTATCATTTACGTTGTGAAGTTGAAAAATTGTTTTAATAAATAATAATGTTCTGTTTTTCATTTTATTTTATTTTCTAGTGACATGAAAAAGGGGATCAAATGATTTCACCACTCCCACCGAAAAGAGCCTTGAACCCGGGTCATGAGTACCTCTTTAGTTAGACCTCGACCTTTAATGATAACATTTCTTTTGTCACGTTCTTTGAAATCTAAATATTCAATTTAATAATAAGATTATTTCATATAAGATTATTTTCAAATATTTAAACGAACATTGTTCAATATTGTCGAAAAAGTGACGAGGTTAGAAACTTAAATTGAGTGGAGGAGTCGTCACAACATGATATGACCAAGTACATTTAGTCCAATTACACACAAAATGATTCACATTGTATTTTAGATTAATTTCAAAAAGTTACTTAAACTTGTATAACAAACCTTCCTAGCCTACAACTTGCATCGATTCTTTGCTTTGACAAAATCATAAATCATTATAATACTTTAGTTGTTTCGGGATGGTATTCGTTTAAAATTTTATTGGAAAATTATAGCCCACATGTTTTTTGTCTCAATAAGTCAACTTGGAACCTTCCTAACCTACAACTTGCATCGATTCTTTGCTTTGACAAAATCATAAATCATTATAATAGTTTAGTTGTTTCGGGATGGTATTCATTAAAATTTTATTAGAAAATTATAGCCAACGTGTTTTGGCTCAACAAGTCAACTTGGATTCCATGGGTCAAGATCTATTGTTTTCATCTCGTTGTCCTCCAAACAAACTTTGACACGACACTAAAATTGTGAAGTGTCAAAAATTTTGTGATATATTGCCCCTGTTTGAGCCACATTATTTTTTTTATTCTCATACTTCTACTCATTTTTAACCACACATTCTTCAATAAAATAATATTTTTCATCACATCTATAATTTTTCCTTCTTTTTCAACCACATATTCGCCATCACATCAAACGAAAAAATGCATTCTTGGATTCAAAATGTACAACAAACAAGGGTAGTTTAGCTTGCAACAAAAAATTTTGTTCCACAAAAACATTTTTTTTTTTCGTTTCAAAATTATACTGATGAGTCAAATTTTGATAAGAGTGATAACGATACAAGGACAACAAATATAAAACTTTTATCAAATCCAACCTAAATCCTTGATCCGACGCTTTATACCTCTAGACCATACATGATATTAGGTTACCAGAAAAAAAAAAAAAAAAATTAAGATGAGAGAGAGAGAGAGAGGGAGCTTATGTCATTACCAAGAGGCACACAAATTCTTTTTGAGGGAATGTGCATTGTATCGATTGAAGTGGATGAATAACGTGGGACACCAAAAGCAGTTAAGCTCTGTTCATGTACTTGGCATGATTCTTGTTTTACCTCCAGTTTTCAAATTTCAGGCGTTTTTTCTTTCGTTATATATTTTTATTTTTAGATAGTAGCATTTATTTACTTTTCGTAGGGATGGCGACGGAGAGGACTGAGATTGGAGCAGTCATTATTATCCCTATCTCGTTGAGGATTTTTGGGAGGTGGGATGGGGATAGGAATGGGACGTTGATTAAAAAATCTCTATTTATCGTCCGTTTAATTAATTATCTATTTTTATTATAATATATGTATGTATATATATATTATGTTGTATTTAGTGTTGTCAATTTTGCTCACCGACTTGTGCTGCCTGTGGCTCGGCCCGGAAAAAGCCCTAGCCAACCCAGCTCGTGACTCGGGCTGAGCCTTTGGGCATCAGCTAGCTGCAAAGCAGTTGCACTGCAAGGCAACTGCTTGAATTTTTTTAAAAAAAAATAAAAAATAAAAGGCGGCATGTGACTATCTGCACGCTGTCTAGATGCTGCCTGTATTTTAATATATAATATAAAAAAAAATCATGAGTCGGCTTGACTCGGCTCGGGCCAAAAAAGCTTGAACTTTTTTTATTCGAGCCTCGAGTTTCGGTTCGACTCATTGACACCACTAGTTGTATTTTTTCAAATATATTTAAATTGAAAAATATAGAAATAAATCAAAAATTCATGGCGGGTTTAAAATTCAGTATGAGGACTATGTTTCCTATTACCGTCTTGTTTACTACTTGGGAGGAGCAACTTGGACAAGATAGGGACACGAATTTTTGTCATCCCTAGTCTTTTGCTTCATTTTAATTTATAATCGAGTTTATATCCACAACCGTTAGTTAGATAGATACTATATTTCCCATATCCAAAATGTAAAGTTTAAGAATTGGTACAGTTATGACTTGTGATGCGTGATTTTTCCGACCGCA
>CAIGRT010050962.1:0-17680 GCA_903798405.1 Fraxinus platypoda | reverse complement strand
TTTTGGCAATGGAAACAAATTTTATAACCAATTATGAAAAAAAATATCACTTTAATGGACAATTTCCATGTAAAACAAAGCCAAACGAATAGAAAATTTAAAAATTTTCCAGGTGGAAAATTATATCAATCAAACACACTTGAAATCATTTTCCCTGCAAAACATTTTCTAGGCAATTATTTTTCCTGCAAATCATTTTCTTTCTACCCATTTTCCACTCTTGCAATCAAACGCACCATAATTATTTCGATGACTTCTAGATTGTAACACGAAATCAATTTTTAACTTTCATCAATGAAACTATTCAAATATGGTAATGTACCGATTATTACCAACAAAATATATAGCACTAAATGCTAAAGAAATATTATCTCTTTAATTTATAAAGAATAATTTTAATTTTTCTTTCATCTTACCGAACGTCTGAGAACAGTTGTCATTTTTGTCGATCATTGAAACCTTGCCAAGAAATCAAATAAATTATTTTCGTTTCAAAGAGGATGATGATAAGCTAGTTATTACGTAAATTACATTGTATAATATACAACAACAAAATATTAAGTAGATATTAGATAGCAAACAAATGAAATCAAAAAAATATTTCGATCCAACACTTAAAAGAAGATTGATGAAAGCAAATGCTAATCAAAATGAAAGATTTAGAGAACGAGAACAGAGTTTGTGTTGAAATTGAAGTCAATGACACTGCTTTTTCATAGACAAAAATTGCAATGTAAAAAAAAAAGTATAAAATTTAAACTTGAATTTTAAGGCCGTCGTGGAATGAAATAGTTGTTGAATCAATTCAACAGTTGCAAAAATGAAGCAAGGTGCAAGGCTAATCAAGCCTATTGAATCGTCTAGATACTATAAGCTAGCTCATTCTCCTAGCGAGCAAACTTGTGTGAGCCAACGCGTAGCTTGCAGGAAAAATTCGTCGTTCTGCTCGTTCGTGAGGTGAAGTGAGCTGAGCTAAGTCAGCAAATCGATGAGCGGCTCGTCCAACTTGACAACCCTAGTTATAGGGTACCGTCAATTTAGACCAATTTAACATATTTTTGACAAAATATCATTAATCTACTAATTTGTCCAATGACAGGGGATAAAAACCAAATGAAAAATTGGTTGAGGATGTAAATTTGCATTTCACCCTAGAAAGTTAGAACTTAAATTACATAGACTCCGACCTAGGTTTATTTTTAGTTGTAAACATCCCTTTCTGTATTTGTATTTTCAAGGAAAAATATTATCAAGTGGCTAAGATATATTTACCTCCTTATCAACTTAGTTCTATTTCAATATTTTATTTCATTAATTTGACATTTGATGCACAATTGATTTCTATTTTTTTTACACGTACTATAAATTAAGCCCTGTTTGGTTTGGATTAAAATTTAATTAAAATCTCAAGTCAAAATTAATAATTAATTTTAACCACACATTTCATGGGATTCACAACTTTTCAACCACACATTTCATTAACATTTATCAAAATCTACTAAAAATCTGATTTTAATCTCTACCAAATAGGGGCTAAAATTGTATTACATCGGACTATAAAGTATAAACTTCCAATTTCACCAAAATTTTCGAAATTTTATTTTCTAAGGCAAACAAACTTCTATAAAATCTTCATAGAATTTTCTTGATACAATAATCTAAAACTTATCTACTACATGAAACCAAATGATTTACAAAAAATTGAATTTGATAAACAATTTTCATATATATTTATTTACTTATTCTTTAATGAGAATGTTCTTCTACATAATTTACTTCAGTCTCAGAGTTCAAAAAGATCAAGTCCATGTTTTTAGTTTAAAAAATTGTTAAAAATTTAAGTTAAAATCAACAATTAATTTTAATCACATATTTCAGGGACTCCCATCTTTTATGAACTTTTCAATTTCGTGTTTCATTATTTTTTTTCAAAATTTACTACAATATTTTATTTTTAGCTACACCAAACAGTGTTTAAGTAAAAAAAAAAAAAAATGTGAATTTGTAAGTTAAAAAGAAAACTTTTCTAAAGGGTATTTAGGCACTCGACAATATTTTAATAAATACCTTAAAAATAGTTAAAAGAGGTAATATGCTACTCAAAATAAAGTTTAGGATGTCTCTGTAATGTTTGAAACTGTAAGAACGTCTATGTAAAGTTTATTATTATAGTTCAAAGCCTAAACTGTTGAAACTTGTAGAAAAGGAGTTTTTAATAGTAATTTTTACGAGAATATGTGGTAAGAAAAGTTTTTGACATACTTGTAAGATATTTTATTTTGTGAATGTGTGGTTGAAAATGATCTTGTAACAAACTATAAAATAAATTAATGGGTCAAACAAGGACTAATTTTCTCGCTCAGTAGGACTGGACGTGGTCCGATTCGGTTCTAAAAAGAATCGAATCGAACTTGAATTTTCAAATATTTAATAAGTGGAACCGTCAGGTCTAAATTTAATTATGGAACCGTTCGAGTTCGGTTCCCGATTTTCGAACAATAATTAATTTTTTTAATATTTACAACAACGATACATTAATTCAACTAATGACATGTTCAATTCTAACTTTTACAAAATAACGTAGTCTAATCCCGTGATATTCTTTGCGCCTCTTATTGTTGTTTTCTTCATAGATTTAGCTATTAAAATCTCAGGAACATGATGAAGAGAGGCGCAGTTAAGCTTTCAATTCGATTTCTCTATAATGACACTACGATAGAATAAGAGATTTGAATAAAACTTAGGGCAATTTGATTAAGTTAGGCTTGAGCTTTAAATTAGAAATAGGAAAATTATATTTTGGATTTGGGTTGAATTAATTAGTTAACAAATTTATTTAGAAAAAATAAAAGAATTTGACTTATTTAAAATAAAATAAAAAATTAGGGTAATTCGGTTCTTATTCGATTATTCGAACCAAGAACCGAACTGAACCGAACCGAACCAAACTCGTTGGTTCTCGATTCAGGTACTTGTTCGGGTATTTAACTTAAGAAGAACTGCTCGATTCGGTTCGGTTTGGGTTCGGGTCGATTGGTTCGATTAGGTGGTTTTGTCCAGCCCAATCGCTCAGTCTCGTAAAACATAGCCAACTGTAGAGTGAGAGATAGTGTGAGAGTCACAATCTGTTCCTTTTCTCCAGCTTCAATGGCGTGAGATTGTAACAGAGTGTGTGTATAATCAACGATACATATGTTACTGTATGCAATCCCTTTCATCTTTGCATGCTTTATGAACTCTCTTTTTCTATTTTATATTGACCCAGAAAAGAGAGGACTGATAAGGAGAACAAATCATATGACAATGTTTGTCCCAACTTGAAAGTGTAGATTCAAAACTCATTGCAATGCGCATCACTAATTCCTGGTAACTACTTTTATGTAGAGAATGATGAACAATTGAAGCCAGAATTCAACTTGTTATCAATAGTCTCTAGGCCAAGAAATGGCAGTTAATTTCTTTTACGGATTCCAAAATTCTATAGTCGAAGTTGAAACTCCAAATATATTATTCTTCACAATTTGGGACTCTATTGCCAAACAGCAGAGCGCTCTCTCTCTCCCTCTCTCTCACGATGTGAACGTTATATGGAAATTTTTTTCTTTTGAGAGTTTCGGTCCATTTGAATTTGTTCTTGATCTAGTATTTATACTTATCCTTGTTCATTAGAACTGGATTTCTGATTGAAGGTAGAAGCATAAGTTTGAAGTTCTAAACTTCAACTCTATACTTAAAAATCTTGACGCGAGTTAGTTTCTAAGCGTATTTTTCTTTTCTTGATCATTCTGCGTTTCATTTTTTTCCATTCTGTGGACTTCATGCAGCAATGAAGACCTATGTGACTGTTTTTACTTCTCAGCTTAAATTTCGTCCCTCGTGTCAACTATCCTTTTCTGGTGTCTCCGTGGTACAATTCTATCCCGTGTTATTGATAACTCATGAAAGCATATGACATCTGGCATTTGATGGGCTCCTTTGTTAAATGATCAGTCATCATTTAGCTATTCTCTCAGCCTTGTTCATGTGACCGTGCGTATGAGTTTTTTGACAGAAGCTTAAGTGTCTTTCTAAATGATTGTCCACTTCAGCCTCGTTTAGTTTGAGATAGCTGGAAATATTTTTGGATCGACAATACATTGAGATGGTAATTTTTTTTATATCTTATGGCTTAACACTTTAAAAATTTCTTTAGTGTTGTTTTATTTGATTCAAGTTAGCCCCTGTTTGGCCCCCATTAATTTTTATTTTTGCACATTTTCACACTTTTCAACATTAGTGCCTGTCAATTGAGTCAATCACGTGTCAGACGCATTTATTTCCCAGACAACCGTTGGTCAATTAAAGGTCAAAAACACCCTCGCCCTCATTTTGACATTTACACAATAGTAGGGGCGAAATTGTCATTCATAATATTAATGGTTATTTTAAAATATAAGAAATTTATTTTAAATTCATTTCTGTTGCATCAAAGTGTCAGTGGGTCCCAGCCGCCTATCATAATTGACTGAAGAAAACGAAATTTAATGAACCAAAATGAAAATTAATGGGGGCCAAACAGGGGCTTAATGGATAAAACCAGTGTATGATGATAAGTGGTTTGTCACTGAAGATGTATATTCACACAACTCTACTGT
Source organism: Fraxinus platypoda (assembly GCA_903798405.1). Lineage (NCBI taxonomy): Eukaryota > Viridiplantae > Streptophyta > Magnoliopsida > Lamiales > Oleaceae > Fraxinus > Fraxinus platypoda. The sequence continues at coordinate 13,046 of CAIGRT010050962.1, read as the reverse complement.
CTAATTCCTTATACCAAACTTGCCTTTAACTTTTTCTTAGTAATTTTATCTTGAAGATGAGATTTAACTTTTGCTTGCAGAAATTATGTTGTTCTGTTCATCTTGGAGCTTAAGATCCCATCTGCAACATCCAAATTGACATCTCAGTTCGAGGGTAACTATACGCATCTCTCTACTCAGAAGTTCAGCAGTCATGTAATTGAAAAGTGTCTTGTGGCTTGTGACAATGAAATCCGGTCAAAGATCATCCAAGAATTGCTCTCTGCAACTTATTTTGAACAGTTGTTTGAGGACCCGCATGCAAATTATGTTATTCAAACAGCTCTTTGAGTTTCCGAGGTATGCTGTTCAACAGTCTACTAATACTCATCATTCGACAATACTTCTTTTACATAGTTATATAAAAAAATAATATTATCTAGCACTGGTGTTACAACACCAATCTAGGTTGCGCTAAGTAACGGGTTCAATGAAAGGTAGAATTAAGCGATTTATTTAATTATGCGTCCCATTTAATGCTACATTAGTACTACTTATACTTGTATTTTGACACCAATGATGCTAAACAACATTAATCTATATAATATGAACTTCAATTTTCGCCATTTTTTTTATCAAAACACATTATGAACTACTATTATGCTGATGAAATGAGATGATGACTTTGCTGTAAGCTCATATTTGGTATTTTCTCCAACAATTTTTTTTCTTGAGATTGCTGTGGATTCGATTTTTGCGACTTTTTCCATGATGCAAGGCAATAGCTACTAATTCCCCACCCCGGTGAATTTGAAAAAGTCGAGCACTCTATTCTTTTTATCAATAAATCAACTTGATGCTCTGAAAGTTTGATATACTAGATGTTTTTATTGTAGTGTCAAATTCTTCCAAGCACACTATACCAAACATGCACTTAACACTGTTGTGAAGTTTGATCTTGTTTGTTCTAAAGGTCTATATATTTCTTTTGAAATCAGGGCTCTCTCTATAATTCTCTGGTTTAAACAATCGAGTCTCACAAGGCAGTCTCGCGCAACAGCCCCCTATTCCAAGAGGATTTTCACCCACAAGCTTTTGAAGAAGTGAAGTGATGTACATAGACCGTTGTCTGGTTAGAAATTATGTTGTTTTTGGCTGATCATATTCACCTCTATTTGCACCAAACACATGAAAACTGGTTCATCCGTCAACGTGTGTACCAATGACGGTGGTGTCTCTTTGTCATTTTCGCTGAAAAGTATACAATAGTTAGGCAATGACTAATAATTGCTCGAAATATAGAGTGGTGATGTATTATTTTGTTGTCTCTGTAATCTCCAGATAATATTCTTCTCTCTTTGTGAATTTTTCAATGTATGTTGTAGCATAGATGGGACTTTGTTTCGCACTTATAAATGCAATTTGGTTGTGCGATGAAAAATAATTTATTTTTGTGATATTCTCGTAGGAGAAAATCGAATTCTTGATCAATGGAGGAAGAATATTAATCTCATTTGTTCGACAGGATTTTTCACAATGCAGCAAGTTGATAGTTTTCATTTATAATATTAAGCACGTGTTTGGTTTTGTCAAAAAATCTGATCTTTAGTTAATTTTAATAAAAAATGATGAAATGTGTGGCTGAAATGTTGATAAAAATTGTTGATCCTGTAAAACACGTTTTTAGAATTAATTATCGATTTTGACTTAAACTCTTATCAGCTTTTTCCTTAAAAGCCGTTTGATTTATTTAATCATGGATATGAAATTATTCTTTTAAAAAAGTTCCCAACTAAATGCCTAAATATGTAGAGTAATACTATTCATAGTAAAAACTACCGATATTCACCCTATGTCATACACCGTCTCGAATCCCCAATTTACTACCATCGTTTGCACCAGAACAACACAAATAGTGACACAATCAATGGTGGTGGCTGTTGTAGAGGCTTTCTTCGTCCTTTGTAGTCACAAATGGCCGATGAATGAAGGTCAACTCCATAGTGAGTTGAGCATGAGGTGAATGCCACCACTACTAGATCTCTGGTGAAGATCCATTTTCCACCTTCCTCTATCCAATGTTGTTGCAGATGGACGACGTGTTCTAGTCATAGCGAAATGGACGATTTCTGTGAGCGAAGAAATGGGTGGGGATGGGGTGAACGGTTTTTGTAAGTGAAGAAAGTGGTGAGGGTGGGGTGTATTTGAATATACGTGGTTTTGATAAAAAAATCTATTGATGCCCGATTTTGAAATTGGAACTTTAAACATAGGGTTTCACGTAATTATCTTTTCACATATTAGGGGTTGTTTGGGTTTCAGGCTGTAGGGAGTTGGGCCTATTAGTGGTTTATCGGTATTGAACCTTGTGGGATGTATTTTTATAAATCGAGCTATACATTGAAACAAATATAATATTGGATTTAGGTTAGAAATGAATCGGACTACAACTCGCTCGAGTCATAGTCACGTGGCGTCTTATCTCAGGCCTACATGGCCTTTGCTTCCGTGGTGGCACTTACATGCTTTCACGTAGATTTAGGTGGAACACTTCCAATCTTTTTCTTTTAAGTTAATGGAGATAAAAAAATGAAGATAGATTGTGAAGGATGTGAGAGGAAGGTGCAATGGTCCGTTGAGAGAATGAAAGGTGTGACCTTGATCCAGTAGAGCCAAAGCAAAGCAAGCTTATACTCATTGGTTATGTAGATCCGAAGAAGGTGTGGCTTGTGTGGCTCATGGCAGGGGCAAATGATCCACTGAGAACATAAGGGTCACCTAAATTGAAGACTGAGGATTTAAATGCTCCTATTTAAAGGTTTATGGATTAAAGTACTATATATGTAAAAGTTTGGGGACCTCTACTGCTATTTTGCCCAAGTAAAATGAAAAGAAAAGCCCGACCGTCGAGTTTGACATCTGTTGTTGAAGAGAATTAGGTTACCTCGGAATTGTCCCAACAAATCTTTAAAAAAAATAAAAAATCTCTCACAAATCTCAGAAAAATTGCTTTTCACGCACCAATAACATAATCATATTCAAAGATTGCTCTTTTTCTCCGTCGCCGGCCGCCGTCTCCCGTGGCGTTTTTCGACACCTCCATAGTAGATAGAGAAAGTAAAAAAAGCAATTACATAAATAATAGGTTTCTGTCACGATTTATGCTTTATTGTGTTGTAATTTTAGCATATTTTATTGTTATATGAAATAGAAGATTGCTAGGCATGGATAAAGTGTACAGTAAGCTCCAAATTGATAAAGTGTACAATAAGCTTCGGAATTTGGATGCCTACCCGAAAATCAACGAGGATTTCTACAGCCGTACACTTTCCGGTGGTGTTATCACGCTTTTCTCCTCAATTTTCATCTTCGTGCTATTCTTCTCCGAACTGAGTATGTGTTCAACTTGCAATCCATTTACTTTATTTTCTTTGATTAATTGATTATTGGGCTGACCTTTTAGGAGTACTGGAATTTTCTAGATCACATGTTTGGCTTAGCGGTGTTCTGTAATTTTGTGTTCATGTTTATAAAAGCTAGCATCGGATAAGTTTAATTCGAAGATTTTTTACACAATTGTGATGATTTCTTTCTACTTCTCAGTGGTGGAGGTGAATGAATTTTTTTTAAAATGTCATGCTTATTTGGGACAAATGAGAAATAGAGAAACTGATTTCTTCCATATTAAAAGCGCTTAACGAAGTTTTACTTTTTGACGGGAATGTTGGAAAGCTTGAAAGTATTTGTTGTGGGAAGAGAGGAAATTGGATTTGGAAACAGGGCTCTAGACATGATGCACATACATGGAAGATTGTGCTGTCTCCAATTTACTATAGGAAATTACCTTTTTATTCCTTGAATTGATATTTGCAAGTTAAAACTTTTTTGTTTCACGCTCCCAAAATCCATATAGGTGAAAAGCTGGAAGCTTCAATAGTTCCCTTCTTAGAGTTTTCTCAGATTCGGCATATCCAGTCTTAGCAGGCCAAGTATCCTACAAAGAAACTCCCAAGAGCCAGAAGTATTAAAGGAATGGCCATAACACTAAACTAATCTCGACTAATTGGTTCATTAATGGACTCGAAGCGAGGATCAATACCTTTGTTGTAAATGAAGATCGCATGCACAGAACCATCATTAATTGATGCTGCTAATATGAGGGCCCAAAGGATACAGGGCTGGTTATGTTTGAGGCTTATTAGTGGGCCATTTTAGACTTCGGTTAGCTGGGGTTTGATATGAACTGATTGCAGCGGAGGTCTCGACCAGAAACTAGAATGATAGTTTCTATGAAGATTCTTTGGAGATATCAAACTGATAAGAATAGCAACTGCCCTTAAGCTTATTTAGAAGGCCAAGAAATCTATTATTGGCATTGAGCCATGGTATGAAAGAAATTTAGAAAAAAAATGAAAGAAGATATTGAGGGAGGGAGAGAGGGGTGTTTTGCTTGATGTTGGGATTTGGAAAGTAGTAAATACGATGAGAAGTTAAGATATTTGTTTCCGTTTCACTTGTGATTGCATAGTAGTCATTATAGGGCTCTGATTGTGATGGAATGGTTGTATTTTCAAATTCCATAAAACAGCTGCGGACAGAATTAGAAAAGATAAGAATAAGCAATTACTCATTTCACTGGAATTTTTTGTTCCATATCATGGCGAACAAAAATCTCATATGAATAACAAAAATCCAGTATGAATGCAAAACATTCTGGAAGCCTCATGCTGCTAGCAAAATAGAAGGGTGACCAGGAAAATCTAAAAGGGATTTACTTTCTTTACTGTATCTGAGATTGCCTAAAATTGTTTGTATCATTTTTTGCTGTAGAGTAAGGTCTATGCAAATCTATTTCAAGTTCAATGGCTGATAATCAAATGGTAATACTAATATCTTCTGAAAAAATATGGGTAATTTCTCAAAGTTTCTTGGGAAGATTACTTCTCCTTTTTCAACCTCATGTCTTAATTCACATCTAAGATTTGCATGGGTTTCATAAAGATGTCTTGTAGGACAGTTTTTGTTCAAGGAGTTTAGTTCTGTCACTAGTTGGTCAGGAATTGTCTTGTCACAGAAATGCCATTTACATGTGATCATATGAAAATAGCTTTAGCTATGGTGAATACCAAATCTTGGCTGCGACTATGTCTTAGATGTGCAGTCGTTTTTATTTATGATCATTTGAAAGAATGTCACCATCTATACAACTCTAGCGGAGGATGTAGAATCTAATATTTTACAGTTTGCATTTTGTTACTCCATTAACTTCAATTTCATATTTGCTGGATTCTGAAATTTCAGGACTGTACCTTCACACAGTTACAAATACAAAGCTCGTAGTAGACACATCTAGAGGGGGAAAACTGCATATCAATGTAAGATCATTGCTTTATGTCAAAGTACCAAATAAATTTTTATTTTCTATGAATTTCTCACGGAGTTGTTTTATTATTATCTTTGTAAAACCATTACTTTCAATCGAACTACCTGAAGAAATTTTTATTTTATATAAAATGCTTTTGAACTATACTTGTAAATGTTTGTAATTCATATATTATGGAAGTTCTGTTATCTGCATCATGGTGTTGTGAGGTAGTTTTGTGACCATAAAATTGACAAGGAGCCTGATTTCTTTCCGTATGCTTTAAAATTTTATCTTTAGGTAGGGCTTTATTGTTTTTATCCCCTTCGCTCCTGGTATGCTTGGACAATTTATAATTGTACTGCTCTCCATTCCAAATTCTTTCAGTAAATTTATTCTTTGTACCTTCTCATTTATTTGCAGTTTGACGTCACTTTTCCTGCCATTCCTTGTACATTACTCAGTCTTGATGCCATGGATATCAGTGGGGAGCGACATCTTGACATAGTATGTAGTGCTTATAGTTCTCGTCAACTTGTTTTACTGTATACACTTCTTACTTGTGGGGTCAAGCTTAGTTCTTTGGCTCTCATCTCTATTCTTGATAAATTTCTCTAATGAATTGGTTGGTACCATGCTTCACTTAATTCACAGAGACATGACATATTCAAGAAAAGAATTGATTCCAATGATAATGTAATAGAAGTCAGACAGGATGGAATTGGCGCCCCGAAGGTTAGTGAAAATTTAGCTCTTTTATACTTTTCTTTGTTAGATCAGGACTTCTATTTCTGTCAGTTGTCGTTATCAAATTTGTCCGTGTTTTAGAGACCGATATCATGTGTTGTCTTATCCTTGAATGTAATTGGCTGCAATACATTTTTCATGCTGACTTGATTATGAATACCTAAATATATGCGCGAAATTGTTGCCAATCATTGTTTTAAAAGCGCCGAAGCTTACGCCTTGAGGCTCATGAAGCCTCCATCGACAAGTCTCCATGAAAGTGCCCCAAGCTCACTCTTAGAGTACATGGTTAGTTAACCTTAAGAATGAATGTGTCTTGGGGCTCATAGGCCCTAGATCGTGAAGAGAGAGAATCCCCCGGTAGGAGATGATCTCGGGAGATGTAAGTCAAATCATACAAAGAATTATCTATTGTATCTAGGCTTAGGCCTCAACTTATTAAGAGGAAGGGGGAATTAACTAGGATGCAATCCATAGGATTAGAGAGAGTTTGATGAAAAAGAGAATGTGCTACTGGAATTTTGTGTGATAGATTCCCTATAAGTTTAAAAGCCCAGGTCTACACAATAGTTGTTAGACTTGCTATGCTTTATAGTGTTCGACTGAAAGTAGTGAAAATAATCATGCTAAGTTGGACATGTGGTCGTAAAATAGACAAGCAAGGTACGAGAATATATACCGACAAGTGGATGGCCAACATGTTTAGGATAATTAAGGAAATGATGACTTAGCTGGTTGGGTAGTGGCGGAGCCAGCACCCGGCAAGTAGGCGCAGCCGCTCGTGTTGGCTCCGCCTGAATTTACAGGTTGGCCGGCAACAAGATCGGTTTTTACAGGTTGGCGTTGGCTGTTGAGCTCAATACCAAAGAAGGAGATAATATGTTTGGGCCTTTTTTTTTTTTTAAAGATAGTGGGCCTTTTTTTAATAATTTAAAACATTTTGTCCCAGAGCTGAAGGCTTGATGTTGAGGAGTGAAGAGGGTTGGTTTGGTCATATACTTGCCGTACCCGGTTGTTGCCCCCAAATGAATTCCAAAATCAAATGCAACATGGTAATAGCTCAGGCCCTCTCTTTTCTCTCATATCGTAAGTCATATCTCCCTCCCAAATCGAGTTTTCCTGTAGAATCAAAATCCATGTACTTAGGCTGTAATAGACTTTCTGAATGAGGTAATTAACAGTAAATTTTTGTAGATTTTCATTTTTTTTCATCTAGGTTTTGATTTGTTTGTTGCTGATGCAAATGGGCTGAGTTGAACAAAACGAGATTTAGGATTTTGTGAAATAATTCTAACGGAGGACCTACCAATCCCATGAAGAAAAACTCTATAAATCAAATTAAACATTGATTGATCAATAGATTGTTCGAAGATGACTCACCTTTGATTGATTTGAATCGAGTTTGATACGCCCTCATTTTTCATGACATAAGTCCTAAAGTCCAATCCTAAATGACCCACCCCCTCAATACTTGTCTTGTGAATGAGTTAACCAACGTGGTTTAAATCTCTAAGTTCTATTTTTTTTTTTCAATTTTTTTTTCTCTATAGGGCATTTATTCATTTTTTCTTCTTTCCTTCATGGGAGTTGTTTGTGTGAAATTTCACATTGGTGCTTAAAGCATTCTTCTAGCCTATTTGGTCATTGAAGTTGAATAATATTGCAGATTGTCACTCTACTTGTGAAAGTAACTTCCAAGTTGATGTGACGCTTGTTAAATGTTCTCGTGGACTGAGGACGTTAATTAATTCATCAATTATAATATCTTAGACTAATATATCAATTGTCATTATAATTTTTTGAATTCATTCTAATCTTATTTTAGCCCTCTATCATCCACCATAAAAGTTGTATCATGTATTTTTCTTATTATTTTAGGTTGTATTGGATTATATTTTCATATGTATATGATCTTTACGTTTTAGTACATTTATATATTGATTGAAGAATTTTTAATATTAGTTAATTAAATATTAATAAACGATCTCGCTACCGCCCTAGCTTACCAACATTCCTGGATCCGTCACCGTGGTTGGGACATGTTTTACGTAAATGTAAGGAGTCTCCTGTTCATAAGAGTGACGTAAAATCAGTGGAACAATTCAGCATATGCTGGAATAAATCAGTACTAACATGGCTTGGCGTGCTTTCTAATAAGTTAGCCTCCACTTTGGAAAATTTTGAAAACCATTTATAAATGGTCAAACTTCATTTTCAATCACACATTTCAATGGACCCACAAGTACTATCTACTTATGTACGACGCATTTCTATCCATTTATAAATTCTTCTCAAATGGAGGCTTAGTTGCTTTGGATGTTTTAGTAGATCTTGCAATGAACCAAAGGGAGTGATGAGAAAGAAATTGTATGGCAGATCCCAAATTTAATGGGAACAAGGCTCAGTTGTTTTTTATGATTTATGACATCTCCTCGTATCGGATCCCATCTTAAGTAGTATTATTCATATCACATGGTAAATCTGACTTCGATGAATGGTTCTTACTGTCAGGAGGTACAGAAATGTGATTTAATGGTATATGTCTTATTTATATGTTCTTAACTGGTAAGGATCCTGGGAATAGTTTCTAGATTAATTTATATTACATTCTGAACAGTGAATATAAAAAATAATATTATCTGAGATCGAGGAAAATATACTTTTTTATGTTGGAGAATAATTGTATCACTTATTCTTAGCATCTCTTTCTTTTTATACTTGGGGAAATATTTTCTATTAGAACTGTAGTACAATGATTTATCTTAGAATTGATAGTTGAGACATGTGTTTCATAAAATCGTTACTTCTCTTTTATTTGTTTGGTTCACTGACTACCTGTCTCTCCTAATTATTTTATACAATCCAGATTGAAAAGCCTTTACAAAGACATGGTGGCAGGCTTGAGCACAATGAGACATACTGTGGTTCATGCTATGGTGCTGAAATGGTACCCTTTTTTCCCTGTTTAACCGACTTCTGTACTTCTCTTGACAATTTTTTACTAAGCTCAGGAGCTGCTTGATTTGAATCAGGCATTAAGAGTGTTTGCCAATTAATGGAAAATTCTGGAAACATCATATTTAATTGAAACATTATTATGGTTTGATCTGGGTTTACCATGGATGGTGGATGTGAGCTTGCTTTTTGATCACCATTTTTTGTCATCATTTTTACCTTAATTACTCACCTGACTTTGTGGTACAGAAATCAACCTAGCTCTTCTATTTATTTAAAATTCGAAAACAACAGATTTGAACTGTGTTTGGCAATAATTTTTGCTTCCTTCCAAGGAGGGCAGCAGAGTTATTATAGAGGATCATATTGTCCCAATGAATTGTTTTATGAATTTAGGTTTGATTGTTTACAAGGAAGACGGACATAAAAGAGGATGCAATTCATGGGATTAGAGCATGCTGCATGAAATATCAAGTTCTACATAAACTCTGTGTAATACAAAAACATATTTAGTTAATACCCAAGTTCTACATAATGGGTAATGGACTTCCTATGCTTTATGGTACTGTATGATGGGTGCAGAGAAAATGTCTAGGATAAAAGTAGTGGAAATGAGGATACTAATATTGATTTATGTCATTATAAGAGAAAAAATGAGAAAACAGAAACAAGTGGATGTGACATCAAATTAAGAGAACAATGGCTTAGGTGGTTTGACATGTTACCTAAAGAAGCTCCTATTCATAAGAGGGACATGATCCTACTAAAATAGGTTAAAAGCTATGTTGCTCGGACTCTCCATTTCGGTCGGAATACCCGTGTCGACACGACACGACACGGGTACCGGTACGGAATACGGGTCCGATTCTTCAACTTTCAATCGGACCCGGCAAGAAATTTTTGGAAAATTTGTAGATTTACCTTAGCGACGGTCTTGTTGGAGATGGAAGGTGTCTGTAAAGAAATGGCAAGTTGGCGTCGGCGGTCCTTGGTGAAGAAACAGCAGATCGGCACCGGCGTTCCCAAAATCGTGAAGAACAGAAGAAGAAGAAGATGACGATTGGGAAGGAGAGAAGAGATTTGGGTTTAATTGGAGGTGGGCCATTTTTATTGGGCTGGATATGGGTGGGCTTCATAATATTAATATGGATGAGTTTAATTGGAGCTTGGGCTATTTTTAATATGAATATGAATGTACTAATAATGAAATTGTTTTTACACCACACATTTTTTAGTTTAATAAAATATTTAAATAATACATTTAATCATTTTTTTTAATTTTTTTTTTCAATTCATCATTTTTAATTCGAAAAATACTGTAATATCAAAGTAAAAATAAAATTTAAAAAATAAAATTGAAATTTGAAAGACGTACCCACGTACCCGTGTCCGAAATTTGGACTCTTATTAGCCATGTCCCCGTATCCCACATTTTACAAAATAAAGGATCCGACACTTAGATACGTACCCGTATCCGATACCCGTACCCGAGTCCGAGCAACATAGGTTAAAAGAGGAAGAAGTATACCAAAGTTAACATGGTTATGTGGTTGCGAATATTTATTTGCATGGGATCTCCAATAGATGTAGTGATGGAGCAGAGGGACTGACAAGAAATGATTCAAGTAGCCAACTAAAGTCATAGTGAATCAGACTTAGTCTGTTATTGTAGGAGTTTGAGTGAGTGTTGGGAAGGGCAGGTTGAGGAGTGAGGAGGATTGGCAGTGGAGGGAGGAGGAAGTGCAGAAAGTGCTCCTGCCTAGCTTGTATTCAGCATAATTAAAAGTTGTGAATTTGCACAAACTATTGTAGCTTTGGGCACTTGATTTCATATTTTCTGCTTTGTATCACTTCAAGTTGTGCCAGAGAAAGCAAAAGTTGAATAATATTGCTGCAGGTTATTTACATAACAAGGCCAAAATTGTAATTTAACATTATTTTCGTAGTGCTGCATGTTACTTTAGTCTCGGCTACACTCAGTGGCGGATCCAACACCCGGCGGCCACGCGTGCTGATCCATCAGGAACAATTTTTTTTGTTGACAATAGATGACCTTTTTAGATTATATAAATGGTAATTTATTTTATTTTCAAACATTTCTTGTAACTCAACTGGTTAGAACTTGTATTTTCATTTTGGAAGTCTCGGTTTCAAATCACTTCCCAACCAATTTATTGTGAAATATTTTTAGTTCTACAATTTTTACCAAAATTAATGCAATATGGAGGGGATTCGAACCTGTGAGCTCTCCTTAGGATTATTGAAAGCTTGACCATTACGGTACTTGTTGAATTTTGACACTAAATTTACCAGAATAATATATGTTGAATTTTAGCGGTTTTAATGCAATTGTAAAAATTCGAACCTGTGCTCTTCCTTTGAATTATACAAAACTTGGTCACAATATNGTACAAGTAGGATAAATCTTCTTTTTTTTTTTAAATTCATTTTTTTTTTCTTTTTTCAACTGCACATTTTTCAATAAAGTAATATTACATGCAAATTCAAAACTTTTCCTTATTTTTAACCACACATTCTCCATTAAATCACTATTTCAAAATGCATTTTTTGCAAAAAATAGGCATCAAACGGGGCTCTTAATATTTTATTGCTGCCAACGGCAACAGTCGACGGTCAACAGTCGCCCGGGCTGACTCAAACCGCTGGATCCGCCACTGGCTACACTGTAGAAATATTGAAAAAGAGATGAATATACTGAGGTGATTCATTGCCTAATATATTGGGACTGCTTTAGATATTATTTTCTGAAGATCTTTTCTTGTGTCCACTTTTAGGTTATTTGCTCCTATATTTACCCCTACATCATGGATACAGCTTTTAATCGAGAGACTATTCTGATATCTTTTTTTTTTTTTTGAATTTCTTTTGCAGTCGGATGATCAATGTTGTAATTCATGTGAAGAGGTTCGTGATGCATATCAAAAGAGAGGCTGGGGGATGACAAACCTAGAATTAATTGATCAGGTTGGTGGCATACAGTGTTTCATTTTTTTGGATTTTGGTTTCTATGGTGATTCACAATTACAACTTGGTTCAATGGTTAAATATGATGCATCGACACGGACACGTGTGTCCGACACGATATGTGTCGGATACGTCGACACACGATTTTTTTAAAAAATACAGACACGACACGTCATTGACACATTGATTAAATTCTTCAAAATTCTTCATCTATATAGTATAAATTTAGTTTTATACTTGTTACTAATTTTTCTTTGAAATCTTTTAAACATGAGTACCTACTTGTCACTTGATAATAACTTTTAATTAAAAATATATAATATTTTTTTTACTTGATAATAACTTTTAATTAAAAATATATAATATTTTTAATATAAAAAGAAAAATGATTACGGCAGAGTGTCCGAAAAGTATCCGTCCGACCCGTGTCGGACACGGATACGCTACCTTAATTGAAGTTGCTACAGAGATGGTTAACATAATGTTTTGGCTGAAACCAAGGCAAAGTATTACTTTTTTGATTAGGTTGGGAGGATTAACTGCATAAATTCTTCACTCATGGTACTAATCTACTAGATGGCTTTCTTTTAATGTGGGAAACACATTGAAAGTTGTTTCCTCCAATCCAGAGAACTTTCTGGCCGTGTTACATTTGAAGGTTTTGTTCTGTATTGTAAACTGTCAAGTAGAAGATGATTGTATATTAAGTAACAACTTTGACAATGCTCAAGCAAGCTTTGTAAATTTTTGAAAACATGAGTTCAGTATCTAAATATGATTATGGGATATGAATCCGCCCATGTCTATATGCACAAGTCGATTTGCTCATCAAATCTAAAAAAGAGAATATCCTCTTACTTGTTTCCACCGAGCCACTTCAATTCTAAATTTTTCAAAACTGTTTGCATAGACCTGAGCTGCATAGTTACTCTTTGGATGATAATTGACAGTATTTTATTTATTTATTTATTTTTATATATTTGGCGGCCTTAATTTCTTTCAACTTCTGAATCATCAG
>CAIGRT010050959.1:0-13297 GCA_903798405.1 Fraxinus platypoda | reverse complement strand
TACCAAACAGGCTCTTAATTTCTTCTTCTTGGTAAAAGTCTTCCAAAATCTTGTGATTAATGAAAGACAAATTTTGAGATTTTATTTTAGTACTTTCTGATTAAAAGTTAGTACCATGGATACTTTTATAAAAGTTTCAAAAAGTTATTAAAATTTGAATATCCTTAAACTTATAGAGATTTTTAAAATTTTTTAATTGAATACACCGTAATTTTTAGCGATTTTTTAAAAATCTATAAAAGTCTCAATGGAATATATCAACACTTTTAGATAGTGTCAAAAAATCTATATTGAATATCGCTCAATTTTTTAAATCCCAATTTTTTTTTTGAAAGTCTCGAATAATGTCAATAGAATATAAACGTGGTATGATTGAAACATTAAAGGCCGTCGACATAGATTTCGTACTAATCATGAAAAGCCCAATCCACTATCATCGTGAAAGCGCGTTCAAATCCTGTAGCGTGAGAAACAAGTCAAAGTCAATACAAACCACGTGCTTATTTTAAATTAATCTCCTCTCCGCGAGTCCATCCACGCACTAACTCGCTCCAGTTTCACTACACGGTGACCCTAAATAGTGCATTGCCGTTCGTGTAATTTCTTCACACCACTTGCGATTGGTCTTTTTCCTCTAATCAGCGAATTAAACGGAAATAATTATAATTTATATATAATCTCCAATTAATCGAATTACTGACAGCCGTTAGATGCAGATCTGATCATTGAAGAGCAAAAGGTTAGGACCCGTTTGATTAAACAGCACGAAAAGTGAACGGCCAGGAGTTGTTTGAGATCGGCGGGCTTGACGGTGTCTCGCCTTTAAGTAGCGGCGATCCAGCGAAACTCCAATTGCTCAGCGTAAGTACTGTCTCCACTTTCTCTCTCTATAATCAACTAAATAGTTTGTATCTATAGGTTTCACGATTTTTTGCATCTTTAGGGTTTCACTATTGTAACGGGTCGGACCCACCAACCAATTCACATCACCCGACCACAACCCCCACTACGTATTGAGATCCAGGTTTTGTATTGGATTCTTATTGTGGTGCGTTCTCTAGGTTTAGTTTGTAATTTTATCGTTTCCTGTCCAGTTTCGTGTTTGGATTCAATCTAGGGTTTGGATATTGCTCCCATCGTTTCGGATCGAAAAAAAAAAACAATTTAGACATTAATTGAATTATTGTTTAAGTAAAGTTTTTTTTTTTAATTATTATTGAATTGAAATTCTGGTAGAATTCAGCTCTGAGTTGAGTAGGAAAAATAAATTATCACAATTATGTTGTTGGTGGAAATTAAGATTTGGAATCTTGGACGTCATTAATTTTTATCGGATAAAAGATATATATTTTGGAATCTTTTCAAAGTTTGGGCTGTTAATAGCAGATAATTGGGTTTGAATTCGAAAGGGTTAATATGTGCAGAACTCAGGAGTTTCTTTCATGGCACCAGCTATTCCTATAGAGTACACTGGAAGGAGGGAATTGAATAAGTGCTCGGAAACTGGTGTACCTGCTATGATGGGGAAAACCCGGAAAGTTTCAAAGGGGTATTCTTCTGGTTTTGTGCCAGATTATAGGCATGCAGTTGAGACAGTGGCTGAATCTGAAGGTTTCAGAAGTGCGGGTAGAGTTAACACTGAAGTGGCAGCTTCGGAGGATTTGTATGATCCAAAAAGAAAGTGCATTAGCTTAAATGCTAATGATTATGATAGCTTTAATGTACCAATTCAGGTAATGTCTTTGTCTGAGATGTCGCAATTGGAGAGGAGGGATTTGGAGATGAAGTTGAAAAAGGAGCTTGAACAAGTTAAGATGCTTCAGACAAAGTTAGCTTCAATGGGCTCAAATGCCATGTGGTCTTCACCTACTAGTGACATACGTAGCTATAGTGAAGGACTAAAAAGACCCTTTGCTGTGGAAAGTTATCCTATGTCTGTGAATAAAATGGCTGCAGCACCAGGGAAGAAAAAGTTCCCTCCGGGAAGAAATGGGCATCGCACAAAAGGTGGGGCTGTAGAAGGTAGGCTAACAGGGTCTGTGAAGCGGGGTCTGCCACAGAATACCAATTTTGTGATGTTGATGAAACAGTGTGAGACACTGCTAAATCGGTTGACGACACATCAGTATGGTTGGGTCTTCAATGAACCTGTTGATACTGTAAAATTGAATATTCCGGATTACTTTAATGTTATTAAACATCCAATGGATTTGGGCACAATAAAAAACAAGATACTTTCGGGTGGATATTCTAGTCCGATGGGGTTTGCCGCGGATGTGAGGCTCACATTCGAAAATGCATTGACTTACAACCCACGTGGAAATGATGTCCATTTAATGGCAGAGACAATGAAAAAGTTCTTTGAAGTGAGATGGAAACCAATTGAGAAGAAGATTCCCGTAATGGCAGATGAATCCCAGCCTTCAAGATCAAGCGTTATTATAGAAGCTGAAACTGCCTCTTTTATGCCTGCTACTAAAAAGCAGAAAAGTATATCAGCTCAAAACAAGGTCAAGCAAAAACCAGTTACGCATGCTATGAGTGATGTCGAAAAGCAAAGACTGGGCAGAGAATTAGAGACCTTACTGGCAGAATTACCTGAAAATATTATTAATTTTTTGAAAGAGAGTAGTTTGAGTGGGAATCAAGTGAGTGAGGATGAGATTGAAATCGATATTGACACTCTCGGCGATGATACTCTTTTCACACTACGAAAGCTGTTGGATGAGTATCTACTGGAGAAGCAAAAAAATCAAGCAATAGCTGCGCCATGTGAAATGGAGGTACTTATTTGAATGGATACTCATTGCGCTCATGTCATCTTTTAAGTTTTCGATGTTTATACATATCATGTACCCCATTGCATCTTGCTGCAGATTCGAAACGACTCAGGATTGAGCAATTCATCTGTGGAACCTTGCAAGGGTAATCTTCCTTTCTACAAATGAAGTTGCAAATTGAAGAATAAGTTCTTTGAGTAGTTGTTGGTTGTCACTAGGGCTTGCTTTGATTATTGACTACTTTCTCCTCCTCTCCTAAACTCTTTAGCAGACAAGGAACCAGCTCACGAGGATGAAGATATCAGTGGAACTGATCCTCCTATCTCAAGTTTTCCTGCCTTGGAAACTGAGGACAATACCGAAAGGAACAGGAAATGCAGTAATTCAAGTAGCTCCAGTAGTGAGTCTGGTTCCTCATCCAGTGGTTCGTGCTACTATGAACTTTCTCTTTAAATGTTTTATTTTCTAAGATCTGAAGCATATGAATGTTCAATTAAGGGTCTGTATCTATATTGATTATGATCTTTATTGGTATTATCAATCTTGCTACATGTACATCTCCATTTATACCATGTCTTACCGAATTTACACTTGGCACAATCTCACACCACATTTCATATCTAAAACATTTAATCCAACCATTATAAAATTGCCACATCATCCATTAGTCAACAAAGTGGTAAAGGGATACAAATAGCTTTATCCTTGGTATTATAGGCAAACCTTAAATTATAATTTAAGGTCAAACCTACTTTTTATCCTTATATTTTGTAGGCCCCAAAACTATTACACGCTTGTTGTCCTCAAATTCTGTGGGACCCATGACTTATAATCACTCCCAAGCATGCGTGTAGATGTTGGCGTGGACCACAAGTTTTCATTGCCCATGGGTACCAAACTTTTATTTATCTTTCTGTATGCGTGAATCCAGAATATTATGTCTCTACTGATCATGCTGAGTCCTCCAAAAAGAAGCTGCCTCGAACCCTTTATGTTTTGAAACAGTTCCCCTTCCTTGTGTCTGCCAATCTTTGGGCATCAGTAGCCCTCTACTTTTCCTTCATTCAAACATTGGAGCTGAAAGTTCTGAAACAATTTTATGCTTAATTTGATGACTTCTCACGGTATTTTGGTAAGGTACAGTAGTGGAACTAGATTTATCCAGGAGAATGTAGTCTTAAAGGTTAGAGGAGTGGGAATTGCTATTTCATCCTGATCTCACCATGAGAAAGGTCATTCGCATGGATCTTTTTCCAGCTAAAACAAATTAGGGTTGTATGTAATTATGTATATATAGATAATGTATCATCTCATTGTAGTTTTGTTCAATTTTTTAATGAATTGTTGGGTAAATGGATTATGGGGGTTTGACTTGAACTATTGATTGGTCTCTGTTTCATGGTAACAGGATGAGCCTCCCCAAGATCTCACTTGAACTAAAAAGTATCAAACTTTATGGTTATGCACTACTTTTGATCTAAATAACGAAAATAGAGTTTTGTAAGTGTGAAGCTAGATAAATCGTGTAAAGAAACAACATTCGTCTCGCATTTAAGAGTTTCAGCTTGTATTATTGTATGAAAAAGAGGTTCAATTTTCTCTACTTATGGCTTTCCATGGAAGCTGAAACAGAGGATATGTTCATTGGCATTGTGAGATATTGAGATCAACGTAAATAACATAGCCATATACCGCATTCTATAAGCAACTATGTTGATGCCCATGTCCCAACTGAATTTCCTATTAGAATNCCATGGAAGCTGAAACAGAGGATATGTTCATTGGCATTGTGAGATATTGAGATCAACGTAAATAACATAGCCATATACCGCATTCTATAAGCAACTATGTTGATGCCCATGTCCCAACTGAATTTCCTATTAGAATCTTGGCAAGATATAAATATTGGTGAAGGGGTAGAACATGGCATTAGTTATTAATCTGGACGTTTTAGTCTTTTGCTTCTTTATGTTGGAATAGCATTAAATATCCTTTTCTTTCTTTTGATTGGGCTCCTTTTCATACTCAGTCTTTGTTGTTTCTGCATATTTGATATTTGCAACTCCCTTGCATGTACTTTATGTTCACCTTTTTAAGTTTAGCTACTTTATATTTGAGATTCATTGAACATTTGTGCCTAGAAGTTATAAAACAGATATTGGTCATTCTAGAAAAAACATTTTGCAATTGATTTAACCTTGGCATGTATATTGTTTGTGCATAGTTTTTTCTCTTTCCAGTGGGTTAAAGTATGTTCTCATATACTCGTGATTTCTTTCTTTCTGTGGCTATTTCAATTTCAAACTGATTGATACAGAAAGCATGATCTTAAAATTCCAGAATGGGAGTTTCCAAGTTGACATGTATTGGAAGTAATTATGGCTTGTGAACAGCTCTCTGACCCCAATTTTCTCTAACAGCTCTTTCTGTAGACGCATCTTTTTCTTGAAAAGCCCAAAATAGTAAATCTTTTGGTTTTGAAGATGGGAGTTGCTTCATGGTTGACACTGTCATTGAATGTGTATAACCAACAGGAAGAGTAAAATGATGAGAAAAGAGGAAAAATTAACTTTGATATTTGCATAAGCATTTGGGTTCAATAACAAGATAGATGTGACGTCCCTCTTCATTTTTAGGTTCTTTGAAATTATCCTTAAATTGGCAAGTCAAATGATTTGCGTAGTAGATCCATCTGACACAAAATAAAAGCTGGTTTCCTGAGTACTTTGGATTACATGCCAATTTAAATTTACACTCAAATCCACCCTCATTTTAATATATTTCCACGGTGTGAGGTTAACTTTTATACTTTATACAATTATGATTATCTCTCTTTTTTTGTAAAATAGGCACTGTATTCATCTTCCTCCATTTATTAGACATCTTTTTTTATCTTTTGTTAAATTATTTCTTCAAGCATAAAATATACACCCCTGATTGGTATCCCCACAGGGACGCCATCGTCTTCTGTGATCACATCGGCGAGATTTCAACCTTAATACACTTAAATTGGTTTATATCTCTACTACTCTTTTTCATTTTTGAGGTTATGTAGTGAATAACTTTAGTCCTATCCATTATTTAAATTTATAATTATACGACTTCTTTGAATGCTTTTACCCAGGACTCTTGAGTAACTCTACATCTTATTTAGCTAGTTCATACTTTAAAACCTCACCTATATTTTGGTATGTTTGAGAAACACTCTCTTTAACCTTGATTGCCATCTGGATGTTCTCTTTTCATGACCACACACTCTTATTTCGTGGGCTTTTACTCTCGTACTCTCTTAATACCTCATTTTCTAGGTTTCAGTTGTAACTATCCACCTCATTCAACGCCCAGGTACAAGTGTACAAAATAAAATTTAGGTTTTGATTGGCTTATTGCTTTAACTGTAGGCTCAAGTTGGTCCATGGTTTGTTATATGAAAACATTCAGATCCTCCATTTAACTTATTTTTCCATTTGGTGTGCCCTCAAGGTAGGTGAAACACCTGTCTTCGTAAATGTTGTAAGCTTGCCAAATGCCACTCTCATTTTGATGTGTTTTGACCAGCAGTTGTGGGGGTTTATTACTTGTTGCAATCGAGTTGGTTAAGTTGGTTGTTGCTGTTTTCTTAGACCCAAATTTGGAACTCGTGTTGAAGTTCCTTTCTATCTATATTTGAGTAAACACTGGTGTGAAAATATATCCTGTTTGACAGATAATATTGAGCTTTATTCTACTTATGATATATTTTGTTGGTCATTTTTATCTTCTCTTCGAATCTTGGATTGTTTAGCTGAAGGACGCACCTTGAGTATTTACGAATACTGAAAGTTGCTGCCTTCAATTGGTTCAACATGCGCTTCTGAAAGCTGAAGTATAAACCTTAAAGGATATCGGGACTGCACCGTCGATGACTGATTCAATTTATTTGAGAGCTTTTTTCTTATTCTTTGTCCTTTGTGTTGTGTTTAAGACTGAAACTATGATCTGTAGTGGTAAACTAAAATTTTGACGTTGTATTCATTTGCTTAATTAGTTAAACTCCATGGCCATGTAACTTTAGTTAGTCAATGGTCTGGTGCAACTCTAGATAATCTTGATTCACATTCATAGAAACCTATATTTTATTTTGATTTGGTGCTATTTGCTCAGATTCAGATGTGAGAAGTTTTGCCGATGGTGAATCAGATAATGTTAAAGGTTCAGTTCCTGGAGGAACTGCAAAGGTATGCTGTGCATTTACAATTTTTTTCTCCTTTTGAGGCATGGTCCTTGAAATTATTAAAAAGGCACCAACTGCTTCTTAAAGTTTTAGTTTGAAGGTAGAATTTAGCATATGTTCCCTTTCCTTCCAATGGCAGGAAACATTAGTTTCTGAATTGAATTTGGAGCAGAAGAAAGTTGATCTGGGTGGTCTAGATACTGGAGGTCTGGAGTTTATGGCCGTAATGAACTAGTTTTTTACTGGCTGTTGTACATTATGAGTTATGACATTTTCCAAGTTCACTGCAGAGTCCTTGGATGGCCATGCTGAGCAACAGTCCCTGTCAAACTTCGTCTCTGTTGAGCCTAATGGTCCTGAAGAGGGTAAGTGGTGAAAAGTAATGAAGAAAATGTGTGGTATTAGTTATGAAGCATCATCTTACCGGCATGATGTAACGTTTTAGGGGAGAGTGCTCCACCCGAGAGGCAAGTCTCCCCTGAAAAGCTGTACCGAGCAGCTTTGTTGAGAAGTCGATTTGCTGATATTATAATCAAAGCTCAAGAGAATACCCTTGAAAAGGTGTGTGGAATTTTAAATTGTTACCGAACTTCATCCTGCTTGATTGCGTTCACCTTGTGCTGTCTAGTAACAGACGTCGACAAAAAAATTTTTAGGGTGAAAAGCAGGATCCTGAGAAGTTGAGGCTGGAAATGGAAGAGCTCGAACGACGGAGAAAAGAAGGTCTGTGTTTCTTGACGATTGGAATGTATGGCTAGTGCATGTATCTCGATGCTTAGAACTTGCATATTATTGTTTAATTGTTCACACGTGAATGTGCTTTCAGAGAAAGCTCGTTTGCAAGCTGAAGCCAAGGCTGCAGAGGCGGCTCGAAGAAAAGCCGAAGCAGAAGCTGCAACGGAAGCCAAAAGGCAGAGAGAACTTGAAAGGGAAGCAGCACGTCAGGCTCTGCTGAAGGTAAAATTAGAGTACATTTATCATGACAAAAATTGGTTGAAACCAGAGAGTATTCCTTGCTAATGATGGCATGAATATGGTCTCGACTACAGATGGAGAAGACTGTTGATATCAATGAGAATAGTCAGTTTATGGAAGATTTAGAGATGTTCAGAGCTGCTCCGGATGAGCATTTACAAAGCTTCATAGAGGAGACAAGCCCTGAACTCTCCCAAAATGGTCTTGGTAGTTTCAAATTTCAGGCCAGTAGCAATCCACTGGAGCAACTTGGATTATACATGAAGATGGATGATGAAGAGGAAGAAGAAGGTGAGACCAAAAGTACTCCCGATGCTCCAAATGATCCGGAAGAAGGGGAGATCGATTGATTTAAGTGATTTAATGTAGATCATGCAGATCTCAATGTATCCTTGAAACTTTCTGCATCCTGTGATGGAGTGTCTAGGGTCTTGGAAAAGTATCGTCCATCAGTATGTGCCCCCTTTGTTTTTGTTCTTCATGTGTCGTTTCCTTTGGTTCTGTATAAATGGAAAATATACGGTTAGCAGTAGTGACGAGTCGAGAGCGGAGATAGAGGGAAGTTTTATGATCGTAGTGCAATCTTCCAATTGTCAGAAAGGAAATTCACTTTTAGGAGTGTGAGCCCATGTTTCAATCCTCTGCCTTGGTGTTGTGCACTTCACAACTAGTTTGTTATCATAATGAAGAAGAGTATCACGTATCTCTCACATAATTTATCATGATGCAAAAAATTAGTACGACTGAACTTCAATAAACAAAATGAAGAAATGAAGTTACTTGATTAAAAATCAATTTCGAAACATCTCGAGACTCGGTGCAACAAAAATCATACTGAAATGTAGAAGCTAAAATTAACCTTTTTGGAGTCCTGTCCAGCGATATGAGAAGGATCATGACTTCAACATTTGAAACGAAGTCCTCAAAATATTTCTCTGAAATATTGAAAAGTATTAACAGTGACACCGTTACCTTTTGAAAAATCGTTTTGTCATTATTTGAATCAGGAAGTATTTCTCTGACAGTTCTCGACAACGTTGGTCGTGACGTAAATTTGTATATATATATAAGTAAATATATTCGGATTTACCCACGATCAGATGTGTGTCTATATATAATTGTTTGGATTTGTGACCTTTTTCCCTTCTTCTAACGATTGGATTTTTGTGATGTTGTTAATGACGAGGACTGAATAAATTAATATTTATGAAACTCACTGTGTGCGACAAAACACGTTTTTGCATTGTAGCGATACAAATGCTTGTGATGTAAATTAATTAAAAAAGCATTTGAGTAATTGTATTATATAATCTTTTAATAATTAACATGTAAATACTAAAAATTCAGGAAAATTCAAAAAAATGACATGGGCTGATTTTTCAGTTTCATTGGGCAGGCCACAGTCTAATTTTCCCTTCTGGAAAATCGGCCTAAAGAATATCTTTAAAAATTATTGATTAATTTGATAAAATAATAATATAAATATTATAATAATGGATTGATCATAATATATTTCAAAATTGAAAGACTTTGCACATAATTAAGGATTGCAAAAAAATCCGTTCAACTCGATATCCGTAGGATCCCGCCCCGAATGAGACGAGGATTACCCACCTAACCGGGTACGGAAAATATAGTCCTCACCTTGTTATCCATTTCATTTAAATTTAATTTCAAATTTTAGTTTTTTATCATACAAAAATAAAACTTATCATTATCGTTAAAGAGAATATAAGTTGTTCTTAACAAATTGGAAAAAAAGTAATAATAATTACTAACTAAAGATATAAAAAATAAAAGCAAAAAATAAAATAAATAAACAGGATGATAAATGGGGCAGGGAACCTGTCCCGTCCCGTCCCGCCCCGCTTTAACCGGTATGTGGACGAGGCAAAGTAATAAAAATATCTGACTAGACAGGGTTGGAAATGACCAACTCGTCGCCATCCCTACACATAATATTCAAATATGCCCAACATTCAAGGCGTTTCTTTGATTCCTTATCCCTCGAGAGATATCTCCGAACAAATTATCTTTTTTAGCTATCTCTTTCAGAGTCGATATTTATTTAATGTGTTCTTTTCATTACGAAATATACGTACACGAGCTATTGCTCCCAACTTGAATATATATATGTATAGTCCAAGAAGTCTCTATCAGTGATTTATGAGAGTAAAACAAGCTAGTGTGGCTTGTTCTTTGAATGGCAAACATACCATTTTCTAAAGCCACGGTCCCTTCATGCTAAGAATAATGGGTTCATGTACTCCAACTCCATTCCTTGTCTCTTTTAACTCTAACAAACATTTTCATGAATATTGCGCATTTAATTGTTTCATGCATTGTGTTCATAATTTTTAGATTGTTTGGGAGAGATTTTCCGAAAGAAAAAATGATTTGTTTGAAGAATGCGTGGTTAAAAATTAGAAAATGTGTGGTTTATAGTTATTTTTAAAAAAATCTCTCTCATACAAGCTCTAAATAAGCTCGATGGCCTCCATTGAGTGCTCCTTTGGTTTTTCAATCGAATTATGATAAAAATAAAAAATAAGATAGAATCATTGTACGACAAAAATAAAGGGCCCAATTGAAAATAGCCTAGGACGAAGTGGATATATCATGGTTGGAACAAGTTCACATGGCCTGGCACATGCAAATTTCTTGTTTTAGGACATGAAGTTTTGGAGTTCCCATATGGGACCAAACAGATAGATTCATATATGTGTAGGGAATAATTTTAGTTCTTCTTATTCATATTAATCATTTTCTTCTGTAAAATATCAGTCATCTAATCTTTGTCTCTCTGAATTTTGCTAGATAAGAAGGCAGGGTTAAAAATTCAAATGATCACTGATCTTTGCACAATATTTTTTAATGATCATTAAACTTCGAAAAATTTTCGAATTGTCACCAAACTCATTAAAATGTTGTCTCATTCAACGCTCAATAAATCACAATTTGAAAAACTAACGGATTCATTGATATGGCAAATATTAACACTGACACGACACATTATTTTCGTTAGTTAATGATAAATCAACAAAAGATGTCTTCCATATATTAAAAGCTTTTACGAAAAATGTGATTGAATTTTAACCATTTTTTGTTTTATTTTGTTTATCAATTAATGATAATAAGTTCCATGCCAGCATTTTTATTTGTCACGTCAGCGAATCTGTCAAATTTTTTACTGATAAGTTATTTAGCGATGGATGTGATAACGGTTTGATAAGTTTGTTATCATCAGAAAACTTTCAACGATTCATGATCAATAGAAAACACTGTGCAAAGTTTAATAACAATTTGCCACGATAACTTTTTTTTTTTTTTTTTTCCAAAAAGAGAGAAGACTGGAAGATTTTACTACTTGTACATAAAAAAATGTACATAATGGATTACAGAATATGACGTGAAGATAAAATATTACATGATAAAGTTGATTGTGTTTTAAATTGACAAATGGTATAGTGTTATGTGTCATTATGTAATTCATGTAAATCTTGATATACATGTAGCAAGATCAGGTCTAAACAAATTTCACGGAGCATGTTTCCGAAAGACTAAAAGAGGATGATAAACTTTTCATATTTATTTAATTGGGATATTATTTGTACTGAACAATACAACACAATTTAATACAACACACCGATCTGCCCTTAAAATTTTAGATACATATCAACTAAAAATAAATGTGAGCGTACACGAAAATTAATTTTCCAACTGGTTACACTGCTACCAAAATTTATAGCCCTTAATCCATCGATACAATGGCATTCACGGATCCAACTGCATTTTACTACTAGTGCATGTTTGTTAGGTTTGGTGGGAGAAAGTTTAAATGTGGTTGTCAATAAGGTCCAACCCCCCACCCCACCCCCACACCCACCCACCCACCCATCATTTTCTTTTTTCCTTTTTTACCTGTGAAAGTCAACAATTTGAATAAAAGTTGGAAAAATCATTCACATGCATAAAATATTAGAACTACTTTATCCAATCAAAAATAAATTCAAATATGATAGGATTTGCATATTGAACCGGGAAATTTTTCAAGAAATCATTCAATTTGCTAGTCTTTTTATTGATGATGCGACTCTTCAATATTCTCAATCCGAATTATTGTTTCAACTATAACACGTAATGAGTGACGTCCCATCTAACGAATGAATACATTTATTTGCTTAAACTTGGTTTTCAATATACATACACCATTTTCATTTTCCATCAAAGACCTAAAATCTCCAATTTTTTTAATATTAATATACTCTACATACAGTAATACGTAGAACCACCTCGTCCAAAAATCTAAATTATTAGAGGAAGACAAATTTATTTAAATTTTAATATTGAACACTACTGAAACAATTTAAATCCGTGCTTTTTTTTTTTTTAATTGAAAAAAAAGTTCTTATTTTATATTTTTTCTCTTTTTTGCAAGAAAAGAAAAAAGTGCAAGCAAGAGCATGTGATCCTGAAAGAAAAGGCAATCACTGCATATTTGAACACAAACCCTCCATTCCCCCATTATATATAGAGGCTGCAAATATTAGTTTTTCATGCACCACTGCAAATCTCTGTCTTAACATCCCTCCTCTCTTTCTCACTCTCTCTCTCTCTCTCATAAAGACAGATAATTATATCTAAGAAGATGGTTTCAAGATTCGAAGAAGCAATGAAAATGAGGCAGCTCAAGGAATTTAAGGGCGGACGAGAGAGTAATCATCAGCAAAAGCAAATACAATGCAAGAAAGGAAAAGATAGCAAGTTCAAGAGGAGCTTCTCCAATCTTGAAGATGGAGCTTCTTCTGCTATTCTTTTTCTCGCTTGCATTGCGTGCGCGTCGTCTCGCCTATAGATAGAAAATGTGGCTTTTAGTGTTTACTATTTCATGAGGATTATGTAGAAACTATATTTCAATTTATTGAAATGTTTTCTGTATTTCTAGCAAGAAAGTTGATATTGTAGTTTGCTAATACATTGAATAGTTAGCAAAATTGTTAAGTTTTGTTGGGATTCTCTATCGTTTACGTAACATGCTCGGCTTGAAATCGATTTTTGTTTCAGCTTTAGATTGATCGAATAACTTGTGTGAAACTTTTTAGACGTGTTGTGACGCTAAAGTTCTACAAGAGCTCAAGTACTATATATTGAGCATATTTCTCATCTCTTCTTGAGAAACAAGTAGGCTATTTTCATTAATTCATTCTTTCCATAAACACTGATATCAGATTGAAAATAATAAAAAAAAATCTATTTCCCAGTAAAAAATATTCTTGTGATAGGGCCTATGCTTGATCAAAAAAGAAAGGGTTAATTAGGCCAAATACCC
>CAIGRT010050923.1:0-10822 GCA_903798405.1 Fraxinus platypoda | reverse complement strand
GATTAGCCTAAAAAATACCGCCTCGAGGCATATTACATGAGCGTCACAGTCAGGCGGGCCTCAAGGCGGGCCTCTTGAGGGTTTTTTTATACCATGATTCCCATTATCCTATTATGTGATTGTTAACTAACATGGTGCTAATAATAAACAATCTTCATCAAATAACAAAGAAAAAGATGGGTAAAAGAAAAGATAAAAACCTCGAAACTAATATATGCAACAAAACATCACTTGAGACAACTTAACAATGGATTCAAAACTTCTTGGGAAAAAACAAATACTTATCGTGGTGAAAGCCCAAGGGAACTTGAGTGTTTTTAGTGATGAAGTGATTTAGCACACTTTTCAACATGTATATCTAGCAAGTAAACGATATTTTGGGTAAGAACTCTAGTAGCAATTATTGGGTGGGAAAGTCGAGTTTTTGAAACCTACAAGGCTATACCAAAACAAACATCAGTCACCTGTATTAGCGAACAAAAGCAGAAGGATATTTTGTTACTCCTAGATAATTGGTATATATGAGTAATATATATGCTCCAAAGGCATATTTCATTTTTACTTTTACATGGATAAATTCCATTCACGGTAACTATATTTTGATCTGGTGTCGATCAGGTAACTCTACTTCAATTTTTGTTTAATTGGGTAACTACATTTTAATTTGATTTCAAACGGATAACTTCTATGATTCCGTCACTTAGACTAACAAAATCAATGATGTGACATTTAAAAGATGATGGTGGTTACTGATTTCACTAAAAATGTATTTATTTCCCGTTAGTATCTAACGGTTATGTATGAAGACCAAAATTTACTAGTAGCCACATCATCAATTTTTGTCATTGGAACTCAAAACCTAGTTATTTGATTAAAATCAAATTACCCAATTGAAATAAAAAAATTTAGTTATCCAATTGGACAAAATTGAAGTAGAGTTTCCTAGGGCCAAAATTTACTAGTAGCCACGTCATCAATTTTTGTCATTGGAACTCAAAACCTAGTTATTTGATTAAAATCAAATTACCCAATTGAAATAAAAAAAATTTAGTTATCCAATTGGAAAAAATTGAAGTAGAGTTTCCTAGGGGTGGACATTTTTTCCAAGCTCCTATTCCTTTACTAAATGGCTCCATCCGGTTTTCGATGCGTGCCATGAGAACCGTCGGTTTTCCCAAAATTTACATTGCGCTAGTGCATTGCACCAAAAGATACCAGGTCCTAATATTTTGACATTAAAGTCCGTTGAGAATTAACTCACGCCACCTTTCCATGCACTTCTACGATTCTTATTCTTTCGTTGGCAGCAAAACCCTAATGAGTAATCAAGATTCAAAGAATCAAAATCCACATTCTAAATAATTCTATAAATACTTTACAAATTCATAGCTTTAATACAAACCCCGATAAGAAAAAATATATATTCCATTTAATCTTTCACAGAAACTCAAATCTCTCATTTTTTCAAAAGTGATCTGACGTCAAGAATCAAGACCTTCTCGAGTTCACCTTGACATTATTGAAGATAAATAGGTTTTAATTTAAATACCCACATGTATTTTTTATATATATATTGTTGTATGATTTTTTTTAAGAATTAAATTTCGATCGACGAAATCTGGAGCAATATATAATGTGTAGTAAATCTGGAGCAGTATGTATTTGAGCTCGGAGTTGGATTTTTTGGTTGTTGTCTCGTTAGGTCTTCATTCACTGGATTCAATTATCTGATTTTATTGAACAAGGTTACAATTTATTACTTTATTTTTATCGTGTGCAAATTCATTATTAGTTGATGCTGAAACGCTATGCTATTTAAATTAATGAAATCTATATTAATGATTAGAAGACGCAACATTTGTATCGTGTAAATTTTTTATCGTGTGCAATATTGTGTAAATTTTTTATCTTGTGTGCAAATTCATTATTAGTTGATGCTCAAACACTATGCTATTTAAATTAATGAAATCTATATTAATGATTAGAAGACACAACATTTGTATTGTGTAAATATTTAAGTATATAATTATAACTTAGATTATTAAGTGTTAAAGACTAAAGAGACTCTGCAATGTGAATGTTTTTCACAACCATTGTAGTGAGTAGATTACAAGTACAAAGATATAGCTTGATTCGATTAATGAAGTGCTAAAGAGTCTTTACAATTTAGAAAAATTTTGCAACTATTTCTTTTATAAAAGACATTAACAATAGGGGTTTTTCCAATTTCCAATATAGAATTCTTTTTCAGTTGCATCTTTATAATTGCAAAATGAAGTACACTTCGGATGAAATGAATAATATTAGGACAAACAACTTTAGAAGTTTGAAGATTGTAGCCATGAAAATTTTTTTTTTTGATAACCGTGGATGTCCGGGCCAGCTTGCGCGCACCTCGACTAATTCCACGAGGCCCTGAAGTTTACGGCCGGATACTCACCTCAGTGGCCCTGAGGGGGCTCGAACTGGTGACCATTTCCACGAGGCCCTGAAGTTTACGGCCGGATACTCACCTCAGTGGCCCTGAGGGGACTCGAACTGGTGACCATTGGGGAGCAAACCCAAGGCCTGACCAACTGAGCAACCTTTCAAGGTTGTAGCCATGAAAATCATTTATTTCATAATCTAGATTTTCTGTTATTCGCGATGTAGATGAATGCTGAGATTGTTGAAAATATAAGAAAGCTGAATGTGAGATCGGAAGTACGGTCACATTTTACTAAGATACAAGGGGAAAAGGAAAAATGTAGTTATTGTGGGAATCTTATGCTTGTGATTCCAATGAGACTGGTACTTCTAGGCTTCTAGCTTGTGGAAACACTTGCCAAGCATATAAGTGTACCAAATAGATTAAAGACAAAAGGTTTAACAAGATAATTCAAAGACAATGGTGGTGATGGTGGCACTGTCAATATTGGTGCTAGTGTTAAACAAAGAAGCATGTAGGACGGCAATAGTGAAAATGATTATTGTGGATGAATTGCCATTAGCTTTGTCGATGGTGTTCGGTTTAGAAGATACACAGGCTATGCTTGCCCCAAGTTAGATATTCCATCCCGTAGAATAGTTGATATGGGCGTGCTAAAACTTTATAGCGAGAAGAAAGAATTGTTGAAAGGTAAATTTATTGCTAATAAGCAAGAGGAGTGTCTTACCACAGATTGCTGGACATATGGCAAAAATATTAATTACATGGTTATCAAGTCCCATTTATTGACAAAAATTGGGTGTTACATAAGAGGATATTGAATTTTTCGGTAGTTCCTAACCATAAAGGGAAAACAATCCGAAAACTTACTGAAAAATGTTTGCTTGACTAGAAAATAGAGCGTGTATCCACAATTACTATTGTTAATACAAGTGCAAATGATGAGGGCTATTATACATGAAAAGGATAATAAAGAATTGGAAGGTTGATAGGTTGGCATTAGGTGGTTCCTTTATGCATGTAAGGTGTGCACACATTTTGAATTTAATAGTAAAAGATGAGTTGAAAGAGTTAACGTGACAATAGCAAGTATAGGAAGCCGTGAAATATTTCCGATCATCCTCTTCGATATTAGAAAAATTCAAGATTTGTGTAGAAAGGAAGAAATTAGTGCAAAAATTACCTTACTTGCTGAAATGAAACATACTTGATGTTGGATAGTGGGCTTAAGTTTGAGAAAGTATTAGATCAGATGGCAGAGGAATATGGTTTTTATTGCAAATATTTTGATGAGCATGAGAATGGGAAGGGAATATGAGGGCCACTACAAGAGACGATTGGGAAAAAGATAAGGACATTATCAAGTTTCTGGAAACCTTTCACGAAATCACCTAAAAATTTAGTGTTCAATGTGACTTAACCTTTAAGAAGTTTGTAATAATCAACAAATATTGAAGCAATTTAGTATACGCAAGATCTTTTATCAAGTGATATGGCAAAAAACATAAAGAGTAAATTCGACAAGTATCGGGGCATTGTTGATAATATGAACAAAATAAGAATATTAGCTATTGTGATTGATCTTCGGTACAAGTTGGAAGTAGGTTATTGTATTTATCGCTTTTATGATAGTAGCTTGGTTAAATCGAAAAAAGAAGAAAGAAATCAAGAATTTATCATATGAGTTGTATAATCGGTATAAAGGAGGGCATATGTGCATCCAATGATGGAGACGGTAGTATTTGTGAATTTAATGACAATTTGGTTGAGGCTTATGCGGATGATGATTCCAACAATTTTGATTTGGGTATAAAAAAAATAAAAAGTAGCAATACTGATTTGTTAGGAAAAGATGAGATTCGTAGATACCTAATGGACCCAATTGAAGACTAGTAATCCAAGTTTTGTTATTTTGACTTAGTAGAAGTTATATCGTCAAAGATATGCAATTTTGTCTAAGATTGCAAGGGATGTACTTGCAAAACCTGTCTCTCTTGTTGCTTTGGAGTCGACATTTAGTACTGTAGAGGGGGAGTTCTTGATTCATTTAGGAGTTCTTTAACACCTAAAACAATTGAGGTTTTGATTTGTATACAAAATTGGCTATGTTCTACACATTTGGAAGACTGACTATATGGAGTGGGCATTGAAGAGATGGAGTTTCATGAAGAATTTATAAAATTGGAAACCGATAACTAGAATATCTTATTTTATTTTTGTTTATTAGATTGTAAACTTGTTTTTATTTATGCTTCTTTTAATATTGAGATTTATCAATTTTTATTTCAATATCATGTGGAACTTGTTAAGAAATATAATCACATAAAGGATGATTCAATGATTGTGAAACTTCATTGACGATCTAATCGAAAGTACAATCATAGTTATATTTTATTTGTAATTTCTTATGTGTAATTTTTTTGTTCATATATTAACATTTAACTTTTATAATGTAAAATTGATGCAAAGGGTGGACCAACTCTTTAAAAGGATTGATGCATATAAGTTTAAGACATTGAAGAGTTCTTAAGTTTAATTTTACTCTGATAGATTGTTAATTCTAATAAAATTTGGGATTTAGACATTTAGGCTATGTTTGGTACCANTTCAATAAAATAATATTTTCTATCACATCAATAATCTTATCTTCTTTTTCAACCACACATTTCTCATCATATCACTATTCAAAATCAATTCTTCCCCCAAAAAATCTCTACCAAACACACACTTAGTTAACTTATTATTTGAATTTAGACTCCATGTTACATTGTGCACTTGCAAATTGGCAATTTGAAAACAAATTTAGTGAGAATTTGAAACTTGAAAGCAGACTTAGTGGTAATTCTTGATTAATGGCATGCTTTTTTATAGTTGGAGTTCTATGCAGTATATACAGGTTGATGGCTTGCTTATGATAGTAACTAGTATCATTTGGATGTTATTTTTTAAACTTATATACTTGGTGTTATTTTAATCATTGGACAATAAATATAATTTATATATTCTAGTTAGTACCTCTTATAAAAAAGCATCAGGAACTATAGTAGTGATTTGCTATTAATTGTTTTTTATGTTAGATTACAAGAATGACAATTGATTTGACACTCTATTTTCATAATTTTCAATATAAAGTATCGAACGGAATAAGAACCAATTGGTCCCTTTCCAGTTCAATTCCACATTATGGAACCAATAATCTATTTGAAAAATTCACATTGGTACTCAGTTCGGTTTGAGTCCCTTCAGAACCGGACCGAGCCCGACCACGCGCCACTCCTATAGTCGCGTGATTGACATAAAGCGAAAGTATAGTTACCATGAATGGAATTTATCTGTTTTTACATTGAAAAAATCCTAATTGGTCTAGAATATAAGAATAATATTTAGAAGTTGCAATTCGTAAAGAATCCCAGACTCCAAGTTAGTCCCAAATAATTTCAAGAGATCAGAGATTCCAGACTTCAAGTTACTCTTTTTTGTCCAAATCGTTATAGAAGTGGGAAAATTTCTTCACGTCAGTAGACTTGATGCACAAGAGTTTGAAATTAATTGCATGATTTTGACCTACTCACAAATGAGCAAAGCACTCTCATCCTCCTCTAGTAATTTCCATGTTTTTTACTCTTTCTTTCTAGTTCTAAGACTATTTAGGTACAAAACCATTTCTGGCATAAAAAATTAACCCAAAGCTGTCCAACTTCATCATATTTTCCTGTCATTTATTGAAGCCTAAGAGCAAAAAATTATCTGTCAACTCATTTATCTTGGGAAATATTATCCTGTATAATATTCCCCTATCATTTATACGAAGCCTAAGAGCAAAAAAAAAATTGAGCAATAGAAAATTACAAGTACATGCAAATCAAGATGTGCTTCAGCTTTGTTCTGTTTAGAGTTTCAGGCATTCCAAAAAATATAATCAAACACCTGCCAATTGAGTACCCTCACAATTTTGAGTAATTAGTAAATCCAGTTACTTCCTACCTGCTTCGTCCTCTCCGGCCATTTCTCTCACGACGCTCTTTCCCATCTGCCGACTGGGGGCTGGAAGACCTAGGATCATGCTTCGAATTTAGCTCTGAGCCAGCATTCTTGTATCTTGAGATGTCACCATCACCATCCTACAGCAGTTTGAAGTAAAGTACATGAACAAAAAAATTGCAGAAACAGAAGCAAGCTGAACAAAATGAAACATAAAAGGAAGGAACAAAATTTGAGATCTATATAATCTAACTTAGCATAAAAAAAGATTTTCAATTACCATTTTATCTATCTCTTGCTCGAGATCCTGCTTCTCCTTCTCTTTCTTCCTTTGAATTTCATTTGTGATACGATCAGTCTCTGCCTGCAACAACTCGTGGACATATCATTAGACAAAGACACACCATGGATATAGAAGATCCAAAAACTTATGGAAGCATGAGTAGACCTTCTTTTTCTTAGTTTCCTCCTCTTTAGCATCCAGAAACTGCTGTGGAACACCACTCACATTTTTCTGTGCACTCAGAAGTAGCAACCAAAGCTCTTTCATAAACTTCCCAGTATTTCTCTCCATGAAACCAGTAAGTTGAATTTGAATCTCCTTCCCATTAACTTCCTGCACCCAATCGTATTCACAACAACTGTTATCCAAAGCAGAAGCATTCTCTAAAATTAACAACATAACAGTCCAATGGCATCACTTGCCTATTAAACTTAACAACCATCAAATGTTTAGAGTAGGTATAAATTTTTAATCTTAAGAAGTCAAAAATAATTCTCATTGGTAAATAGTGAGACTCAAAGCTCAATAACTCAGAATCATCAAACAATTAAAATCAGCTACCTGATGATCACACAAGTAAACAATACAAGCCAGTGTTTTGAGATACCTTTCCCTCCAGTAGACCATAAATAAAATTAATAAGAACTTCATCTTCAAATCCAATAAGCTCAGTCACGCGCTTTGCAATCCACGGTTTCATAACATCCATCTTCACTTTAGCCATGTCCACCTAAAAAACCACTTTTGACTTTCATAAAAAATTCAACATTATTCAATATATGTTCCCCCCATAAATTCATAAATTCAGAAGAAACCAAATATAAGAAGAAAAAAATTCAGTGTGGCAACCCCTTCAACTCATGGTATCCATCTTAACTTTTCTACATGTCCACCTTAGTATTTTCATACAGAAAATAAACAATAATAAATAAATAAATAACATAGCCATATTCATAAATAATAAGCATACAAAAATAGAAAAATTACAAAGACGAACCGGGTGTTCCAATTCAGGAGCGAATTTCTGAGATTTGAGCAGCTTCGCTTGCTTGTTCGAGAACCGAGTATCCTGATCAGCCGACGTGCCCTAATTGAAATTAAAACTATAATAATCATGTTCTACTAGAAGGAAGATCTAAATTCATGAAACCAACACATTTTAATTCAGAGAAAAGCAATTCGTTTCGGATAAAGAACGATGAAGAACGGATAGCGAAACAAATTAAAAGGATATTCTTACCCGGAAAAAGCCGCCCGACATTTTTCTAGGGTTTGTGAGGGGATTCTGCTGTCAAGTTTTGCTTTCTGTGTGCGCGCTCGGGGTGGAATTGTCAGGACAAAGAAGTGAGAGATGAGGAGTGTAGGGTACAATTAGTACGACACCGTTTAGGTGGTGAAATCTTGAATGTGAGAGGAAAGCACGTGCCCCCACACCATTATGCCCCGCTAGATTTTTTTTCTTTTTTCCCTTATCTCAGAGTTAACAGTGTTTTAAGAGTTGGGATGAATAGCATTACTCGTGTTTTAAAGGGGAATAAAGTCACTTGTCCATACTAGAAAATAGATACACTACAAACAGGTTGACTTGTCAGTGTATGTGTGGATGTTTTTATTTTTTATTTTTTAAACTGTCCAATCATGCATAGACATGTGTCCCTTCTATTTTTGAGTTTATCATTGAGTCTGTTCATGTAGCATAATTGTTTAAAGGGTGTAATGCGTGGCACGCAAGGTCAAGTTATGAATTATGCGAGATTAGACGACATGTATGCGTAAAAAGATATTTTCTTATTTTAATATTATTTTAATTTTTAATCAATCAAAAAATCATTTAATAATTAAAAATAATAGATATCAAATATCTAAAACAGATTTAGGCCCCGTTTGAAATGCATTATTTTCTAGGAAAGTTGGAAAACTTTTTCCTTTTCCAACAAATTAGGTGTTTGATAGAATAAATTTTCTAGGAAATTGGTGAATTGGTTTTCTTGCCTTTTTTGGTAAAAGTTTTCCCAGCTTTTTTTTTTTTTGTAATTGAAAAAAATTCTAGACACAATAGTAAAAAAAAAATTCACTTTTATTGATAATTTTCATGTAAAACAAAGTCAAACGAATGGTATTCGGTATGATAATTTTTTTTTCAAAATTTTTTTATTTATTTTTTTTGGAAATTAGAACAAATTCTAGACCAAATTGTAAAAAAATTATCACTTTAATGGACAATTTTCATAAAAACGAAGCCAAACAGACACCAAACTTTCAACATTTTCCAAGTAGAAAATTATACAAATCAAACACAATTAATTACAATTCTCAGTAAAACAATTTCTAAGCAATTCAATTCCCTGTAAAACATTTTCTTTCCACCCATTTTCCACATTTGCAATCAAACGCACCCTAAGTTAATCTGTAACCTTTAATAAAGAGAAATATAATCTTCAATATTTTTATTTATTTATTTATTATTATTTTTTTAAAACATTTTATTTCCACCAATTTTTCACATTTGCAATCAAACGGACCCTTATAGAAACTTTATACAGTTTTTTAAAAGTTTCCAACAAAAAGATAAATTTCAAATGCGAATCAACTTTTACGTTTTAACTTTAAAAAATTGTAAATTTTTTTTAAAAAAAAGATATTAAGTGCATTATTGCGCCTAGACAAGTATTAGCGGTCAACGATTAAATAAGATGTTAGGCTTGGCATTTTTGCTGCTTATCATGCCTAGGTAGCCTAGACGCGGCTTTTAAAACACTGATTATTAAATGAAGCGAACTGAGTCATTCGACTCTTTTTGTTGGGCTCGACTCATCAAGTGAGCCAAGTACAAGCCAGCTCGGCTCATCCTACGATCTCACCCCCGTAGAGGGATTAGGCGAGCCTCTTATTGATATTGTATATTTATTTCGGTTTGATCGTTCGAGTTAGCACCACTGATTTGGACTATTTGAGATGATATTTTTTATGAAAGGTTGGAAAAATAAGTGTTTGTGAGTTTATGGGGCATTGGTTTTGAGTGCTTTAAAAACTACCCCCAAAACCAATATAATGTAATTTGGATTGTAATTCTCAACTCATTAAACCGGTGGTTTTTTAATCTTTTCAAATTTTCTTTCAAGTTTACAATCTCTAGAACAATTTTTCAACCCATTTATTTTGTTCAAAATTGATGGATTTCATCTTTTAAGTAAAGAATCCCTTAAAAACAAAAATCAACTATGCTTATAAATAAATAAAAAAATATAATAAATAAAAGTTGCAAAAAAATTTACTTTATAACTAAAAGTTACTTATAAGATTAAAACTCACTCTTTTTTGTTAAGGAAAAAAAAATTGCTTATTAAGTAAAAAATATAAAAGTTAATTATAAGTAAAAAATTCACTTAGGTATAAAAATTACTTATAGGTGTAAAATTAACTCATGAGTTTAAAAATACTTATAAGTAATATAACTTAAAGCTTTAATTATAAGTAAAATTATAATTTGAAACTTTTACTGAGTAAAAAAATTGAATGTCATTTTTTAGGAGTACTTAACAAAAGGAGTTTAGATGTTCCTACTCACAAAAATTAGTTTCACAATTAAATTTATTTTTCATCTTATAATCCAATAGAAATAATTAGCATGTAAGAGTTTATTTAAAAGGGTGGTTATATTGTCACCACTTTTTTTTTTTAATTTCATACGCTACATTTTAATTGCAGTTAAGTTCATAAATCTTTGCTCATTGTAGTAATTATTTTTTTAACTCTTTTTCGTCGAATTTTGATCTTCAATCTTCCATTAATTAGTATGTCTCATCATCGATGATGATTTATATTAAAATATTTTGTTTTCATGCTTTGAAATGAAGAAAAAATATTTTCTCGTACTTTTTATTTTTATTTTTTCAAATATGATGGGAAAAGAAGTTGTTTTATGTCATTTCAACAAACTTTTAAACATAAAAATGTTAGAGATATAAATACTATAATGAACAAAGATTAACAACCTTAAGTACAATTAAAATATGGTGTAAGAAATAAAAATTGAGGGGTGAATATAACTACCCTATTCAAAATAACAATAATTAGTCCAAATGTTAGTCTATACACGATATGGATAAGGGAAAAATTCACAAGTAAGA
>CAIGRT010050910.1:0-12020 GCA_903798405.1 Fraxinus platypoda | reverse complement strand
GACGGGTCCACTTATTAAATACCCGAAAGTTTTGGGTCGGTTCGGTTCTCTTCAGAACCCAACCTAATCGACCCACGGACAGTCCTAGAATGAGATGTGAATGAGTGCCAAACATGGGCATAATTGAGATAAGAAAATAAGGAAAGTAAGCTTATATAAATGGGACGGAGGGAGTATAATTTTTTAAAATTTGGTTGACGAGATTTTGACATAATCAAATTTCGTCACATCATATATTGGTAAACAAATTTGTAATTTGTCACGTACATGTAGCACAATTGTTGTACAGTAGTCAATATTTTGTCTTTTTTTAAAAAAAAAAATCTTTTTCTTAATGCTATCGTTAAAGAGCAACACCTGTAACAACTTGGTTGCAATTTTTGTCGTTATAGGGTAGGATCTAATTGCTCAACAGTCAAGATTTTTCTATTTTCTATTTTCTTTAAAAAGAGTATAGTGTTATACTACTCATCTTACAAAACGTGTTGTAATTTCAAGAAAATGAAAATATAAATCAATCTTGATAAACTTCATAGAATGTAAAGATAATGACAGCAGTATAGTGTAATACAACTCGTCTTAATCCAATTTAGATAAATTTAATAGAATGTAGAGATAATGTAAAAGACGTGTGTAATTCTAATTGCAATTAATAGATAGAAGAAAGACCCATTGCGATTCTTCCATTTAATGCTGATAGTTAAAGTGCAATACCTTTTAGCAAGAATAATTTTATTTATAATCATGATGATAAATCATCGATGATGTGACGATCTATATGAAATAATAGAATTAGACAATTCAATTTATAGGTGAGAGAGAGGGACCGACCTGAATTAAATGATGCCGACATCCCCATGTGTGTGTGGAGTGTCATCCCCTATGTCAAGCATTATATTCATGTAGCAAAATTCTACCATTTATTAGAATAATGCTATGTAGTCCCTTACTACCCCAATTTAGGTGACTTTAAATGATAGGTTGAATAAAAAGTAAAATTAAATAACTTATTTAATTTCACATATCATTTAATGCAACATTAACGCCACCTAAACTGGGGTTGTAACCCCAGTGGGGCTACATAGCATTAGAGTAATGCTATGTAGCCCTACTGAGACAACATTAATGCCACATAGACTGAGGTTGTAGCATATTATTTAAAGTCAACTAGACTGGAGTTGTAGTTGACTTTAAATGATAGGTTGAATGAAATGTGAAATTAAATGACTTATTTAATAAACTAAAAGTCAATAAATATTATGTATGAAAATATAAATAAAATCTTGTCATTTCAGTACTATTTTTATTGCAAGAGGAAGAATATTTTTAATCTAGGCTGGACCCCACCGCCACCCTACCCCACACGTAAACAAACAAAATCTCCCAAAAGTACATTTATATATACCATTTTTCTCAAGTTCTTTCGTGTATTCATCTTCTCCCTCACAGATTATAAGAGCAAGATAGACACTGATTTATAATAATCTAGGATTACTTAGAGAATTCAGAAAATGGTACCTTTTCTGATACTGATTTTGAGTTGCTTAATTGAGGTTTCACAAAGCCTCCGAGTTGGCTTCTATGCCAACACCTGCCCCAACGCCGAGTCCATTGTCCGCCGCGTCGTCAGTGAAGCCGCCGCTTCCGAACCAAGGGCTCCACCCATCTTGCTTAGACTCCACTTCCATGACTGCTTTGTTCACGTATCTTTCTCACAGTCTCACTTAAATTCTGCATGCAATTAGTATTTTTCGATATTTACGGTTTTCTTTTTTTCTTTTCAGGGGTGTGATGGGTCAATACTGATAGACACTGGCCTCGATACTGACGAGCACCGTGCATTTGGGCATGAAGGAGTGGGAGGGGCTGATATTATAGCAAGGGCAAAGACTGAATTGGAAGCGGCGTGTCCAGGAATTGTTTCTTGTGCAGACATAATTGCCTTGGCTGCTAGAGACGCAGTGGTTTTGGTAATCAATACAATTTCCCTTTTTTTTTTTTTGAAATGATATTAATGTAGAATCATTAATGATTCAGACAAATGGGCCGATGTACGAGGTTCCTACCGGCAGAAGAGATGGACTGGTTTCAAATGTCTCTTTGGCAGCTGATATGCCTGATGTTACAGACTCCATTGACACACTCAAAGCCAAGTTTTTACAGAAAGGACTATCGGGGAAGGAACTTGTGATTCTCAGCTGTACACACACATTCTCTCTCTCTCTCTCTCTCTCTCTCTATATGTATTATATATACCTACGTACGTGTCTCTCCCTCACTCTGGCACGTACGCAACACACGAAGAAACATGCATAAACATGCAGATTTTGTGTTTGTCTCAGTCGGTAGACATTTTAAGGGATATGAGCAAGTTTTCTGTTTTCACTTTTCAGCCATCGTGAACCCTAACAAAAATTAGTTTTTCAGTAAATTTTAATAAAAATTGATTAAATATGTAGTTAAAAAAATAATAAAATTGTGGATTTATAAAATGTGTGATTGAACCGTATGTCTTACAAACTAACGTCGTTGAAGAAATTTAACCACTTGGTTCAACTGAAAAAATTAGAATTGGTCCGAATATAATTAAAATGAGTATTTGAATGTTTATGATAGTGATACTACTTGTCTACATGTATATATATAAAAAGAATAATGTTATATAGCACCCGTGGTGCTAAAATATTAGTCTAAATAATTAATGAATAGATTCATTTAAATGAATAATATAACATTGCATTTAAGTAATCTATCATTTAATGCTTACTCATATAATTTATAATTATGTGTATTCCATCAATTTGTGGGGATGTTTTCTAATTTAATGCATTAATACGTGTGGACCATTTCAGTACATTTATTGAGATAATTGTAACAATTAGCCTTCAATTATAGTGTGTGTGTATATAAACGTAACATCAATTTTGGGTGCGTTTAATTTCGAGCATGAAATTTGCATTAAAAAAAATAAATTCTAGACAATTCAATTATCTAGAAATTATTTTTATGAAAATTATTAATTAAATGGGTTTGATTGATTTAGTTTTCAACCTTGAA
The DNA here is from genome assembly GCA_903798405.1 of Fraxinus platypoda. Taxonomy (NCBI): domain Eukaryota; kingdom Viridiplantae; phylum Streptophyta; class Magnoliopsida; order Lamiales; family Oleaceae; genus Fraxinus; species Fraxinus platypoda. Next base: position 8,963 of record CAIGRT010050910.1, on the reverse strand, counting down.
AATATTATACTTGTTCATTTTTTATTGGTGGGTAGATGAAAGATAGGGAATAGATCATAGAGAGAGAGAGAGAATTACCTGAATAATAAAAATCACATCTCCCAAAAGAAAATATTTTCCTTGTTTCAAAGAAAATATGGTCATGTGACCAAAAGTAGGAAAATATTTTTTGTGAAAAAAATTGTCAATCAAACAGTACAAAAGTAGTGAAAAAAACACATTTTCTATTAAAGATATTGGCAATAAAACGCACACTATAATATTTTTTTTAATGCTAATTGTTACAATGTGTTTACTATATATGATTCTCAGCGGCACATACAATTGGGACAACAGCATGCTTCTTCATGACCAAACGGCTTTATGAATTCTTCGAGGGTGGTGGCTCCGACCCCTCGATAAATCCTGAGTTCCTACCGGAGCTAAAAGCGACGTGTCCTCAAGGTGGCGATATTAATTCTCGATTACCTATGGACCGGGGTAGCGGCCAAACCTTTGACAATCAAATTCTACAGAACATTAGAAGTGGATTTGCTGTGCTACAAACTGATGCCAGGCTATACGAAGATGCTGCAACAAAAAAGGTCGTGGACTCCTATTTCGGGCTCTTTGGTCCCTTTGTAGGACCATCATTTGAGGCAGATTTTGCAAAAGCTATGGTGAAAATGGGCAAGACTGGTGTATTGAAAAACTCGGAAGGAGAAATCAGGCGAGTATGTTCAGCATTTAATTGATAAATTGGGACAATGGTCTGGTCTCGTGGCATGTTCGATAGGCCGACATTTTGAACATTGTTAGACAAGATTGAAGATAAAAAAGTAAATAAATATGTGTTTTTGTGAAATATTGTTCAGTAGTGCGTGTCATATAGACATGTCTTTTCGGCCACATATCTTCATGCAACTGTGTGAATTTTCCTAACTAATTTGAAAGTCCTTCTCGAGCAAAATCGAAACTACTTTATTAAACGAATTCACGATATTGTGATAAGAATTACAATTTTATGACAGCGCATTAATAATTAGAAAATTCTCATTGCGATCACAAAAACCATTCAACTATTGGTTTTAGATAATTGAAAGCAAATTAATACAATATAAAAAGTAAAAACATACTTCGAGTCAAAATGTGAAAATGAAAATTGATCTTCGAAACTCGGCTACATAGTACGTCCAATTAATAAGTTTAATTCATGATCGAATTGTAAATCACATAGCAAATTTAGAATACATCACGACATTTTAGAATAAAAATACGTAAACGTGAAGTTGAATTGTTGAAGCTTGTAGCGCAAATTCCGAAGCTTGCCGATCGATCTTTTTCAAACCCTATCTCGAGAGCACTTTTGACTCAATCCCACATCTCTAATTAATGTTCGATACAATTCTCCATCACATATTTTATCACGTACTTGTTAATAAAATTTTGCTAATATTCTATTAACCTTTCAACAAATCAAACTTCAATTTTATGAAATCCACAATTTCTATCAACTTTTATTAAAATTTATTTATCAAAACTTTTGTCTGCATCTCCGGGACTGGCGTACCATTTAGCTATAATTCTACATGTACAAATTTTAGTATTGCTACCTACCATTGACTTCCATCGGTTACCCGCGTTTCTTGCTAAAATAAAGGAAAATTAAAAGAAAATTGGGAATAACAAAAAAAGTGTGAGAGAGGAATTGGAGGAGAGAATATTTGTTTTTCTTCTCTATTTTCCTATCATTTTCCGTTCTTGTTATTCTCTTCCTGCAAATACAATAATATACATTCTTAGTTTCATCAATTAGGCCAACACAAATTTTATATACGTAATTTCCAAGCCATTCTCAAAGTTTTCAATATAGTTAGGACGTCCAGGTGCACCTATTGATTCTTATTTCCAACGACCTTACATGAATTAAATATAGACTCAGAATGCATGGATGAATGTAGAAGAGTATTGATTTCTTCTGTATTTATCGAAAAAATTGATTAATTTTAACTTATAATCGTTTCAGGTTGACAATTTATTCTCATCGTATTAAATTTTATGGCTCCGAGCAAGCTTAGGAAGGCCATTGGGGCCGTGAAGGATCAGACGAGCATTAGCCTAGCAAAAGTTGGCAGCAGTGCCTCCTTATCTGACCTCGATGTGGCCATTGTGAAGGCCACCAGGCATGAAGAGTACCCGGCCGAGGAGAGGCATATTCGCGAAATCCTTAGCTTAACGTGCTACTCGCGCGCACACGTTGCGTCCTGCGTTAGCACCATATCCAGGCGCCTCAACAAAACCAAAAACTGGGTGGTGGCTTTGAAATCACTGATGCTGATTCAGAGGCTGCTGGCAGAGGGCGATCCCGCGTATGAAAAAGAGATTTTCTTCGCCACCAGACGTGGCACTCGCCTCCTCAACATGTCTGATTTTCGTGATACGTCGAAATCGAATTCGTGGGATTATTCGGCATTTGTGCGGACTTACGCATTGTATTTGGATGAACAGCTTGAATTTGGGATGCAAGGGCGCAGGGGGAAACATAGTGCATATGCACATCATGAAGAGGATGAAGATCCGGAAGTTGGGTCCAAAGCCATTGTTGTAAGGGGCACTCCTTTGAGGGAAATGACTAATGAACGAGTTTTCTCTATGATTCATCGTCTTATGCAACTTCTTGAGAGGTTCTTAGCATGCAAGCCAACAGGTTTGTAAAATATATTTATCTAAATTTAGTCTTTATTTCCTATCAAATGCCCTATACTTATCGAACTTGAAAAATGCAGGTTATGCAAAACATAACAGGGTTGTCACCATAGCTCTCTATCCTATAGTTAAACAGAGTTTCAATCTTTATTATGACATAACAGAAATATTGGGGATCTTGATTGATCGCTTCATGGAGCTTGATATTTCAGATTCTGTAAAAGTTTTTGAAATCTTCTGTCGTGTTTCAAAGCAGTACGATGAGCTCGACTCATTCTATGGTTGGTGTAAGACGGTGGGAATAGCACGCTCTTCCGAATATCCCGATGTTGAGAAAATCGCACAAAAGAAACTCGATGTCATGGATGAGTTTATTAGAGAAAAGTCTATGATGTCTCAAAAGAGTAGGGCTATTGAGGCGAAACCTGAACCTGTTGAAGAAAAAAAGGAGCCAGAACTAAAAGAAGAAGAAGACATGAATGCAATCAAAGCATTGCCACCACTAGAAGGATTTCCTGAAGAGACTGAAGAAGAGGAAAAGAAAGAGGAAGTGGAGGAGCCGAAAAATGAAGTACTAAAAACTCAAGAAGTAGGTGATTTGTTGAACTTAGGTGAAGATACAGGAGCTACCACAGAGAAACAAGAAAACGAATTGGCTTTAGCTTTATTTGATGGCAATCTCTCCACATCTGCAGCTCCAACAAGTACAATTCCCCCATGGGAAGCCTTTAAAGAATCTGGTGATAATTGGGAAACAGCCCTGGTTCAATCTGCCAGCCACTTGTCTAATCAGAATCCAACCCTGCCGGGAGGTTTCGATACATTGATGCTTGATGGTATGTATAAACAAGGAGAAACAGCACAAGCAGCAGCTTCTTCAGGACTTATAACCACTGGAAGTGCAAGTAGTGTTGCACTAGGATCAGCAGGGAGGCCATCCATGCTGGCACTACCAGCACCACCATCGGCCCATGGTGGTGCCACCCAGTCATCCACGAATAACGACCCTTTTGCCGCCTCACTTGCCATAGCGCCACCACCATATGTGCAAATGTCTGAGATGGAGAAGAAGCAGAGATTGTTAGTAGAAGAGCAGGTAGCATGGCAGCAATATGCAAGAGATGGAATGCAAGGACATTTAGCAAAAGTACAATTTAACACTGGAGGTTACCATTAAAGCTACTGAAGCTTTTGCTAGTAGATTTTGCTGTGTAGAGTATTTAAATGCACCCAAATAAATGAAATGTACAAAACAAAGAGGAAGAGGGATTTCCGAGCCCCAAATTCCTTGGACGTTTCCATTGGGTAGTGAGCTATTTTATCCGTTATTCACTTATTTTCTTTAAATCTTCTATCGACCTCGTAACAAAAATGTAAACAGTGATTTTGAACTAGTTAATCACTAATCAAGATTGGAAATTCAGGTGATTACTCAATCTTGAAAATGGTGTCAAGAGATAATCTTTGTAAACATTTTTCAGAAGCAAATAGAGTTTCTCTCTCTCTCTCTCTCTCTCTCTCTCTCTCTCTCTCTCTCTCTCTCTCCTATGAATTTTTGTTATTGCTTATTATTGGCATTGTTTTTACTTGGGCTGGCTACGAGGGATTTTACACTTGGATTCTGATGGGTTAATTGATATTTAACTGGGCTTCTTATGGCCGTGGACTTTTGTGGAAATTTGTCTTGTTGGGATCAGGTATTAAGCCCCTGTTTGTCTATCATTATTCCAAAAAATTGTTTGCTACAGTAAGATTCTCCACCACACATTCACCCAATAAAATATTCTACACACAAACCAATAAAGTTACTTTAATTTTCAACCACACATTCTCCAAAAAATACTATTATAGATACANGGAAAACCTACTTTTGTATAATGCCTTTTTCTTTATACTAGTGTGGATCGTGCGTTGCACGGTAACCGTTATAATTTTTGTAATTCCACAATTGAACAATGGAAAAAATAACATTAAATTGTTTGGCAAATATTCAAAATTCACCTGGTCAATGGATACTACATTTGTTTGCTATTTAACCTAGCATTTTAACAATTTAATAAAATTGTTATCAATCTAATTAAAACAAGATACTATGCAATTAAAGAGTAATTGGTTTTAAACCATATATAAAAATTAAGACGATAAAATGCCCCTATACAAGTATCTACTTATGATATCTCAACGTGTGCCATTTACCTAATATTGTGATTATGTATCTACCAATATGTGTATCTTTGAAAGACAATGATGTTTATTATATAAAGACATAAGTTCAAACATAAATGGACATCTTTATGAGTTAGATACCACACTACTTACCTGGGTGGACTATAATTTGTTCACAATCAATTCCATCAGTAACAAAAGTATTGTTGTATCTATAAGGTCTTTTTCTGTTAATTAGTACACCATCTGGCATTCTCATATCTTCCTCGGAATTAAGGGTTCTTCTCAAAGCCCAGGATAATTAAAATCTTTGGTTCCCTTTAATCAAAAATGGTGTGTGCTAAATGAAGAAGTTTTCTTGACATAACAAGTAAATGTATAAAAACTCTTCTGTTTTTATATTGTCTAACAACAATTTCAGCATCAATTATGTTTCGATCAATTTTTTTACAAATAAGCCTAATTCCATTGCACAAACCTTCAGATGGATTTGTGTTCCTCAATAAAATAATAGGGCAATTTTTTTTTCAAAATTACTTCATGTGGTGGAACATCATTAGGAGTTAAAGTATTGAAAAAATCATCATCAAATGATTGTGCATTAATATTTATTGGTTCATCAAAACTATAGTATTTAATTGAATCATCGGGGAACTGTTCTATTAACATAGCATTTATAAAATCAACATTCTGATTTTTTGGACTTAATATGATTATATTAATCATAGTTTCAATATTATCTGGGTAAGTATTTAATTTAGGGAACACAACATCTATCAACTTTCTTACGGAAGTGGTTTCATTATCATGAGCAATAACCACTTCATTTGGAAATTTAATCATATTGCATGAATGTAAAGGTTCAATCCCATTTCCAATTCATAGTGATGAAAGCAAAATTGATTGATACAGTGTGAACTTGACTATGTCAGATATGATCATGTACTCATGTGTGAACATAACTTATGATACAACTCTAAGTAAGCAGTGAATATGTAATGAGCAAAAATTTAACGTCGAATGAATATCATTAAGTTCAATAAGTATACAAGTTCTTAGGAAATGAAGAAGTCACAAATGCGAACAGAAATTCAAAGTCAGAACTCACCAATTGATGGGCCGAAAATATGGGCTTTTTTACAACCCAAGTGATCCATTAGAGCTATTGCATATTTTGCCATAATTCAAGTCTTGCCTACTAAAACAAAATAAAATCATTAATCTTTCGGGAACGATTAAAATCTTATTTAATACAACAGTTAGCTTTCAGAAGCTGAACAAGTTCACATAAATATGATGCCCAATATTATTTGGCATACTTGCCAAATATAAAAATAAAAAAAAAAAGTCAATGTTTTTAACGTCTTATTAATTTTTTTGGTCGAAATTTATCAACATTCATTATTTTTTGACAATTGATAAACCTTAAAAAAGAGCAATCATTAAATTGAAAACCTTCATTTTCAAGTTATTTTGAAATCTTCAAGGTCAAATTATCATCTCATATACTGTTGAATAGATGCTGTAAAAAAAAAAAAGCATCAAATTTAAAAGACAATTATCTACAATTTAAGCGATAATGAGAATCCAATTACAAAATTAAGCAGCTTATAACTTTTTGATGGGAACGGAACTCCGACCCATTCCCCAATTATCAAGCGCACAGACCTCAACGCCATCACCTTCGCCACTCTCATTGCTCCGATCATTGGCCGTTGACTCATCATCGTTCTAAATCACTGGTCCAGTGAGACCATTTATATGTGGACCCCATAAACCATGGGTCCCAACCAATCCTAACCATTCATCCAAAAAAAAAATCACCGACCAAACAAAAATTCAATAGAAAACCTATTCTAGTGATTCAAATATTTGGTTAAAAACGAATGAATTAAATCAAAATGGATTACCTATGATCAAAAGAATTCTTACTAGCCCATGACTGCAAGTTTCATAGAAAATATTGGTTCCATTGATGTTTGATTCGTCTCCATCTCCGTTCTGGTACGAACTTACGTTACAAAACGAAATTTTTTTGTCTTTTTTCTAAATTTTAGAAAGAACAGGCTCAAGAGTCACCTAGAGCATTCTCACATTTTTTTTTTATTTTACAAATAACAGAATGATAATACTCCTCTCAAATTTAAAAAAAATCTTGCAGATCTAGAGCCATATAGTAAAATCGAACCACCATACTTTCTATTCATAGAAAACTCTATATTTACTTACCAGAAAACCTTGTTTCATTAATTTTTTTCGTTTGATCTATGATGGAAGCTTCAAACCTCTGTAAAAGAAAACACAAAAATAGAGGGTTAGAACTTCTAGGATGGTCAGCACCTAAAAGCTTTGGCGAAATTAAACACCATATAGACAAAATCGTGGGAAAAAAGAAATAGAAAATGGAGGTTTGATTTTGTACGGTTGTGTGGAGAATGAAGGAAAGAAGAATGGTATGTTGCTTTGAGAAATGAAGAAAGTCGGAGAAGAAAAAAAATGACTAAAAAATGCAATATTTTCATGCTTGAGATAAAGCCCCCGGGCCCCGTTTGGCCCTCGTTTTTTTTCCATTTCATTTCATTTTCTTGGGTCAAGAATTGTAGGCGACTGAGACCCACCATTAACTTTGCTGCAACGTCCAGATAAATGTAATGATGCCTCTGAATTTTTTATTTTCTAAACTCACCATTAATTTAATAAAATGACGATAATGCCTAAACTTTTTGACAAGGTTGAATGGGAAAATGGCGAAGTGAGGAAGAGGGCATTTTCGTCCATCTATTGCCAACGGTAATAATAGTATGGCTCACCTTTGACGCGGGAATGGAGTGTTTGAAAATGTTGTTGACATGTTCTTGTCTTGAAAAGTGTAAAAATGAAATGAAATGGAAAAAAAAGGTGGCCAAACAAGGGCAAAATTGGTATAAAAATATATGACATCAGCATGACAGCCTAATGACGCCATATGAACAGTGATGCAACTTTGCTCTTTTATATATTGTAGGGATATCTACTTTTATTTATACTTTAAAACCCCGTAGAAAGGGGAAATAAAAGAAAAGAAAAGCTCTTGCAAAGCTTTACCTACATGTCGCGATCACATTTGGCATAGCTTGATGATGTTGATTTAAAGAGCTCAAGTAATAATATATACTTACAAAATCTTATATGATTATCTTAAATATCGATCCGCTGTCTTAATTAGTGACCTAACTATTGAACTAGTAATCTATGACTTGGTGACTTAATCAGACCTGTTGGCGACACAGGCTAAATATAAGTGCGGGTGAAAGGGTTGTTGTATATCGAACAAAAAAAAAAGCAAAGTTTAATCCGCAGGAGCATGATTAAACACTATACATATGGGTTGGAAATATAGTATGTAAACTACAAACGAAAAACCGAAAATTAAAACCAAGAAGGGAAGAAGAAGAAGAAGAATTCGAGGCAAGTGATTTTCACTCTTTCCTTAAGACAAAATTGCTCTGTAACGGTGCTCACGGTTCACGAAACTTTTCTCATAAGATACAACGGATTCAACTTGTAGTAGAAGCACTTCAAACTACAAGTTATGGCGAACTTTCTCTCTGCAAAGAAGAAAAAGGTTTTGAATGAATTTGGAAGTGATTTGCAAGAGTTTTTATGCAATGCTCAATGCAAATATGGTATAGGATGCTTAATGGACGTCCAAGAGGTCCTATATATAGATGATGATGGGTTGTGAATGAAGTGCCTCACCCCAAACTCAACAACTCTTGCCAAATGTCGCACCATTCACTATCGCTAGCCTATCACCATTGCCTCGCTCGAGCGATAAAAATAATGATTTTGTCACTAGCATATTGCTAGTCTGTTGCTCGAGCGACAGTCCAGCATCAGGCTAGCAACACACTTAGGCAAATTTTCGGCAGTTTCCTCTATTTTCTTCCCAACTTTGGACCGCAATTTCTCATTCATCTGAAATTGATTTTGAGATTCGAAATATACCACGACGATCTACTTGACGAGTAGAACAAGTTGGTCTATTTATATTTGTAATTTGACCATCAGATCAAATTCGAACATTTGGACGAAGTTGACACGAAAGTCATTTTTCCAAGTTTTTGGTTTTG
>CAIGRT010050906.1:0-19901 GCA_903798405.1 Fraxinus platypoda | reverse complement strand
TCTTGGGTTAATAAAAATTTAGTTTGGCATATTTCTTCAGTTAACAAAAATTTCCTTTTGCGATCCTTCTTGTCACAATAATTTCAATATGTTCATACTGCTCTTTTTGTATTAGAATTGCAGTTTATATTTGAATTATTTATTTTTATTCTGTTCGAACATTTTCATATTTGGTTATTGGATGGATGTTAATTTGATTCATATATGTATTTGAAAGATCTAGCTTTTGCATGTAGACATATGCATTCTGCTGAGATTTGATTCAGACTCTTTTAAGAATTGCTCTTCAGTCATGGCTTCAAGAGATTCTTATAATTTTATCTTAACAATTTAGAACTGCATCTTTATCCAAACTTATAATCAAATTCAAAAGGCATGCACAAGACAAGCCTCCTCCTTCTTCTTAACTGTAGATGAAGATTTTCAATGGGACAAACCAATTCGTACAGAGGATGTGATTTTTGACTTTAATTTAAGTTAAAATTTAGATTAAAATCTCTATCAAATAGCAGTATCAAGAATCTAGAGGATGTGATTTTAAACAAAAGTGGTAAGAAATTAGCCGCTTTTCACTGGAAAAGTGGGTTGGGACTTTGGATTGATTTAGCCTAGGTTGATGTTGGACTAGCCTTGGCGTTGGGAGGCCTAAAACAAAAAAAAAGGAGTATGGGTGTGTATTTGGAAAATTTGAAGAATACTGTAAAATCGAGATTATGAGACAAATACCTGTCGGTCTCCCAAAAAAAATGCTACTTCATGTCCCAATTATTATTATTATTTAAAAATGGCATAACGAATTACTTAAAAATTTCGGAATATTTTATCATAAAAAATCTGCTTTTTTTTTTTCTTACTTATTTTACCAAAATCAAAATCAAACAAATATAAATTTGTTAAGTAGAGGCAACAATATAACGGATCGACCCCGACAACATTTTTAAAATTGTTCAATAAATATTTTTATAAGAGTAATGTTATTCATCTTCAATGGGGATGAAAAGACAGTCTAGGTGGCATTAAATGATATGTTAAATGAAATGACTTATTTAATTTCACCTATCATTTAATGCCACATTAATGCCATGTAGACTGTGTTTTCATCCCAGTGAAGATGAATAGCATTACTCTTTTTATAAACATTAATTTTAACAACTTTTTGGTCTGCTTCCAAACTCGAATTTCGAAACAGGTGGCAATAATTTTCTTTTTCTACTGGATTTATAAGTACAGTGTAGGTATATGTAAAAGCGTATGTAATCAATTCGGTGATCTGAATTAAGTTTGTCATACACAAACAGCACCTTCTCTGAATTCTACTGAGGAACTTTTTCACCCAGAATTCACATCATTAATCGTTGTTGAATATGTGCAATTTGTATGTGGAATTATGTTGAATACTTCTAGTACTGTTGTAGTATCAAATAACTGGGGCAGGTTTTCACAGTGAATTTTCTTCCGCAATGGCAAGAAATATGCACCGAGGGCTTTTGATTGAGGGACTTGCCTCGTTTTCTGACTTGGTTATCCACGTGTATTTATGTTATAGATATATTTTGTATTCGTATATGGTAGCTATTCATACATGCAATATATTTCACCTTGTAAGTTCAGTTGCATACATATGCATTGATAAAAGATATCTGTTTTCGTTTTTAGTTCCTTTTTGACATATTATTACCTCGTTGGAATATATTTAGCTCCTGTTTGGGTTAGCAAAAAAATTTGATAAAAATCTAAGTCCAAGTCAACAATTAATTTTAAGGGACTCCCGTAACTTTTATCAACTTTTCAACCACATATTTCATCACCTTTTATCAGAATCTACTAAATATATGATTTTTAGCAAAACCAAACAGGGGCTAAATGTGGATCTTGATGATAATTGATATGCTTTCAGAACTGAATAATTATAAGCTGCAAAAGGATTGCAATTTTTGAAATCAATGAAAGGGTTCAAGCAGTGAATAGTTTAACTTGGATTAGGATTATTAAGAGGGTGGTTGGTGGGTATTAAAATTAGATTTTTAGTAGATTATGATAGAATTTTTGAAATGTGTGGTTGAAAAGTTGTGGGATCCATGAAAGATGTGGTTAATATTGATTGTTTGACTTTAACTTGGATTAAAATCAGATTTTAATTCAGACCAAACATGGGCTTAAATGTGTAATAGATTTTGTTGAGAAACATTTGTAGATTGGGTCTATATATTGGTGGAATATATTATTTATGAAGACTGACAGTAAATTTTGTTTACACTTAAATTTACAAATCCAGATATAGCTGCCTACTAGTTTAATAATAATAAGAACTTTGTATCCATCCACAAAGGACATTGGGTTGACATGGATTTTGTTGAGAGTGTGCAATTTGCACATGGGATCACATTTGGTTTTTGTTTAGCATCTCTTGCTTTCACAATGTGATGGATATCAATATTGATCTCTATTTCACTTTGCAATGTCATATAAATGATGCATTTCTTAATGTTGAGCCATATTCTTAAAATTTACTGCTTTGTCTGACTGGGAATACCTGTTGGTGATGTTGGATTCTCATATTTGTCATCCACTGCAAGTAGTGATATCACTGACCCATTTCGAATTTGATTAATCATATGATTGGTCATCATCCAGTTTTTTTAGTTTCTAACGCCCAAGTTATACTTCATGGTTTCTTGTATGTTGGTCATTATTTAAATAGATGAAAGGGAATAAAAATGAAACGAAGGCTGATCGATTTTCCAAATCATCATCAACTGACTCCTATCTGCTTGTTCTAGATATCGAAGACTTTAAGGTAATACCTCAAACGTGTGAGATACTATAGAATTGAAATTCCTCGTGTAGCTGACTAGTGCTGCTATCATGCTGTGTTTGTACCATGTAAAGTGATTTCTCATTTTAAGCCTTGTTTGGGAACTTAGTTAATGAGTTGCTGCCTTCATATTTGGAAGAAGAGCAGATGCTTCAGAAGGGCATCGTGGAAATGATGTTATGAAAAATGGTCATACATGAACTACGTCTGACGCCGGAAGATCAGCACAAGGGCTATTGAATCCATTATTTCCTGAAGTAGGCTCTACTATCTTTGTTTAAGAATTCATGTATGCAGTTGACTGATCTTAGGGGATAGGTAAATAACTAGAATGATGTGATGTACTTTTCAAACCTCTGTTACCCTCTGAATCATCTTTCTAATTCCAATGCCTTTCCAAAGATTGATGGCAAAATTTACAGTCTCAAAAAGGAAGTTGCTGCGCAAGACTCTAAGAACCGGAAGACACTTTCCCAGGTCAGTTACCCCAGACCATGTAGATATTACTTTAAAATATTTAGTAATAGCCCTTCTAGTGGATTACTACTTATCAAAGATTCTGAATATTTATTACAAAATCTTTTATCATGCGAAGGTTAAACATTATCTGGCTCCTTGAGGATTGACGATTCTGTACTTGTTACATGATTGGACTCTCCTGAGAAATATAATAGCCACGTAATAAAATTCTACTTAGTCGATATTATTGATCAGGCTCTTTCTCACCATACTCAACCTCTAGGAAGGGAATTCCTTGTTCCCATGGCACTTCGAGACCCATAAAACAGACATAGAAAAATCCTTATAGCTTTGAATTGAAGATTAAAATTGCAACTCACTTATGTTTCATCTGCCTTGTGGTTCTCTTCGATAATTGAGATCTTGTACCTCACAATGCGATGCTGGAAAAAGGTGTAGATGGCTTGTTTGGCAGTTTCGCAAGGCTGGATTCACGAATATCAAGTGTCGGACAAACTGCTGCAAAAATTGGAGACCATCTGCAGGTAAAGCTTGTCTAATGCTTAGTTCACCTGATCCTTTTGTTTGGCAATTTGTTTACTATATGATCTATAAACAGTTTACTATATGTTAACCTTTCTAACACTTGATACCTCGCAATTCTGTTGCCAATTTATCTTGATAATTGCTAATTTCTTGCTTAACTGCTTTCCACTATATTTAATTTATCTTATTATAATTGTCAGAGTGCACATGCTCAGTGGGAAACTGCCAGCCAAACTATAGATCTCATTAAGGTAACTTTAGATAAATAATAATGCTATTCGTCTAAACTGCTGATGGCCAGCAGTCCAGGTGTTAATTAAATGGTTTTAAATGATTAGACCTCTCAAATATAAGGATAGGGCTCTATTTAAGATGTCCAATCATGTAACTGACACCTAGACTTCAACAGTCTAGATGAATAGCATTACTCTTGGATAATAGGTTCATAAGGGCACCGTTTAATTCTCTGCAGATGATGATCAGATATCTAATGCTCCTCTTATTTAGCATTAAAATTATTTCATTGATTTCTATCCTGCTGTACTTGATGGAGTTCAATAGTAGTCCTGGTGACCTAATGGAACTTTCACCTCTATTTTCTGATGACAGTCGTGTAACTGAGGCAGCTTCAATAGCAAAGAAATTGAGTACGACCACTGTGCTTTAATGAACATTATAGAATTGTTCGTTCTCGGTATTTTATGTTTACAGAAATATATTATAGGCTTGGAGCTTTCTAAAAAACATTATAGAATTTCTGATGACAGTCGTGTAACTGAGGCAGCTTCAATAGCAAAGAAATTGAGTACGACCACTGTGCTTTAATGAACATTATAGAATTGTTCGTTCTCGGTATTTTATGTTTACAGAAATATATTATAGGCTTGGAGCTTTCTAAAAAACATTATAGAATTTCTGATGACAGTCGTGTAACTGAGGCAGCTTCAATAGCAAAGAAATTGAGTACGACCACTGTGCTTTAATGAACATTATAGAATTGTTCGTTCTCGGTATTTTATGTTTACAGAAATATATTATAGGCTTGGAGCTTTCTAAAAAACAACTCAAGTCAAAAAAGCATGATTGACCATCATTTTAACATCTCAGAACAGAACAGAGATTGAAATACCAATGTTGTGCCATAATTGATTCATTGACTTTTCACCGGTGAAGACAATGAAATTTGAATATATAGGATGGGAACCTGGATGCACTATCAATCTTATTGATAAGCTATAAATAAAATTTTTGTTCGTCCCTCCTTTGATTACTAAATTATGAAGATTAACAAAGTTGATTATAGGATCATTTGCTGAGGAAGACATTGGAATACAAGGCATCGTCTCTTCAGCTGTAGGGAATGCAACAGCAAGCCGTGGATTGGAAGTTGCAGTTGCTAACCTTCTAGAATATTGCAATGGTATGTTAATTTGTTGATTATTAATTTACCTTGATTGGAGCGGTAAAAACTGACAAATTTTAGATTAACCTTGATCGTAATAGTAAGAGGACGCTGATCACACTGTTAACATCATATGATATTAAGCATGTGTAAGCATACTGTTTGGGCATTTTCTCTACTAGTCAGAAAAACAGAAAGCGTTCAAATATTTTTGTCATCCAATCCTTGTAAGAACTACAGGGAAAGAAGATCATTAATGGATATTTCTAGGTTAATTTATTAGTTTGTGTATAGCTAAAAGTAACGAGTATGAAGCATTTTCAACCAATCTCATGTCTCATCGATCATGTTTTAGGATCAACTTTGTCCTTAATAAAATCTTAACAAATAGATCTTCCTTGAGAATTATAAAGAAAGAGTTCATTTTGTTGTGGACAAAGTTTTGTTCTTTCTTTGTGAAGTCAGAGTAGTTCAATACGTGAAATAGAACATAACACCGCTACTCAGTAAATAAATGTAAAGCGAGATGCGCACTTCATTGTGTATTAATATGAAAAATACATAATGGTTATATATCTACTGTATATTTAACAAGTAGAACATGATAACATTTCTGGCAGAATTGGCTTAATGCAAATGATGTGCAAATTCAGCAAATTTATATCAACTTCAGAACTTCAATAACATAACAGTTGAATAAGCATCGATCGGTTTCACTTTATATGAAGCCAGTGAACTGTGTTTAACAATTCGTATTATTCTGCAAAGCATTCAACCCTACCCCCACCCCCATCCCACCCTCAAAAGGAAAAAATAAGAGGCGAGCTATTTATTTATGCCCTTTATGTAGTTCCAGTATAACAGTCAAACAAATGGTGTATATTTTAAGATTCATTACTGAAATGTTACAGCCAAGATCGACAAATGGAATCACAGTCAAATCTGGATTTAATCCTAGTTATATTACCTTCTCATGTTAATTTATTTTCAACACTTTCATCTTTGAAATGTGAATTTCCTTTCTTTTCTTTTTTCCTCTTAAAATCACCTATGTATTCTCACATGGCAATCACTGATTACTATCTACATATTTAAGAAGTCATATATTATACTTATACGTGAGGTAAGTTGTCCAAAGTATTTCAATTGACATTTTTGTCTCAATGATTGTTGATCATGCTTTGATTAATCAATGATCACAGGTCCCGTCATGTTAATGCTTGCTTTCCAATGCCTGTGTAGACCTGGAAAACAGATTGTTGGCCAAATTTGATGCAGCATCACAAAGGAGGGAATTGTCTGCTATGGCAGAGTGTGCAAAAATTTTGTCACAGGCAAGGTTTTTGTTATTTGTTTGTTACAAGTTTTTTATATTTTGTGTTGGATAAATTTATTCAACATTCACCCAAGGAACAAATAACATGCTGAAAAACGTGAGTGGAAATATTCCTTTTGAGTACCAATTGATTATGTAAACTTGATCTTATTTCTTTTGTTATAATTTTTTCAGTAGATTTAAGTTTGTATACTGTTCCTCCCGACGGATGGCTTAATTCATATTCTCAAGTTTGTTGATAGAAGCGACGAAATCACAAAGAACTATCAGTCATTTTCGTAAAGGATTTTCCCTCTCACATATTTGTTTTGTAAATCAGTTTAACAGGGGTACCAGTGTCATGCAACACTACGTGGGATTACGTCCCATGTTTAGTGTGGAGATCATGAATGAAGACGCTAGGTTGGTTCTTGGTGACCCAGGTGAGAACCTACTCCTAGCCATGTTGTGCGTGGGCTCTCTTCATTGTACAAAGAAATTAAAGGTTTGAATGCATGCACTGATCCACTGAAAGGTGTTAGCATTGAAAATGTTCCTCTGATTTATTATGACTGGCTTGCAGATACTGTGCAGAAAGAAGCAGCTACAATAACGGCAGTATTTCCTTCTCCAAATGATGTCGTGTCAATTTTAGTCCAGGTACTCCTGTGTAACTGGTATACTGTTGCATTTGAGGGAGGTTAAGTCCTGGGATTGTTCTACTTCCTTGTGAGTGTGCTAGCATTCCATTCAGATTTCAGTGACAATGGACCTATCATTTGTACCATTTCTTCTGTGTCAAGTATACCTGCAGATTTATTGATTTGTGAAATACATGGTACAATTCATATATTATTTATTACTTCTAAAATATCCTACCCTCAATTCCTACGTGCTTCTTCTTTTCATTTTGTGTCTCTATGTTCTCATAGTTCCAGGTAATATTGGTGAATTTTTTTTTAAAAAAAGATTGATCAATTTTCTATGCTGTTGTGCAGCGCGTAATGGACGACTGAGTTCCTAAACTTCTCGAGAAACTATTGATAAAACCATCTCTTCTAAATCAACCTTCCATGGAAGATGGCGGACTTGTACTAATGAGTTTCATTGATGAGGTGGTACTTTATCTAATAATATTACAGTAAACTGATTGAGGAGCGTATTAACCATTATTCTGGGTATTTCCTTGACATTTCAGTATCTTAGAATGCTAGCAGTGGCATATGAGAAGACAAATGAGCTTGCTAGAGATTTACGTGGTGTGGGATGTGGTGTCTTGGATGTTGAAGGTACATCTACATCTACGGAATTTGTTAAAACTCCATTAGGTCAAAGTCAAATCTTTTGACTGGGGAACATATTTTAATGCTGTGTGATGCCTTGTTGAAAATTGGAATGTTATTATGTTCACTTAAAAAGGAGGGGCAGTTTGTTGTTTGGATCTGTTGGAGGTAAACTGGGGAAATTTACATTATCTGCTTGGTATGTCTAATGAAGGCTGATGGCATTTACTTGCCAGCTCTGAATGTATATATTTTGGTTGGCCAAAATATCATGATCCATTTACATAGCAAGAAGCATATAAAAGGCAAAGCAACCAATCAAGCTCTATGGACAAATGAAAAATCCACCAGGGACTCAACTCAAGGTGGATGGCTTGAATACTTTCTGATGGAGGGGATGAGTCAACATAATAATAGCCCCAACACACCTCTCACCCACAACCAACATATGGGAAAAAAAATATGAAAAACCCCCCAGGGAGAAAAACCCCTAAGCAAAAACTGGCAAGTTCTGATCCGTGTCTTTTTACTAATATGGCTTCCTATGAGTTGACTCGTCTCTGAATATTTTTCACTGTGCTAAATCAGAAGTCTGTAATAGTTTCTGGAAACACTAACCAAAAATTTATTTAATATGATAGTTTTACTTCGGTGCCCTAAAATAGTTTTATCTGTTGGTACAGACCCAACAGAGTCTCTCTTTCTTCCCCACAAAGATGCATAGAGTATGAGTAGGCCTCTCTTCAGCAACTTTATAAAGCAAAGGTTTGACTAAATTGTTGATCTCTATCCATCTCCCCCTCAAACTTCAAATCTTATCCCTTCAATCCCTAGAAAGTGCCTCCCTAACCTGGTAGCAGTTACTGCTTGGAGTTGTTAACTTGTCTTTCATGGATTCTTTTTCAAAGGAAATATCTGTGATTATGATACAGATGGAAGAACTGCGTGCTGAAAGTCAGCAGTCCTCTGAATCAACTGGGACAATTGGGCGTTCAAAAGGAACTTCCATAGCATCTTCCCCCCAACAAATATCCGTTACTATAGTAACTGAGTTTGTACGCTGGAATGAAGACGCAATATCTAGATGCGCGTTGTTCTCATCACAGGTGCATGTTTTGTTGATCTTTCATATTAATTTATTGTTGGGGCAGGGGTACTTAACCGATGTTTTGATTTTACCATGACGAACTCAGGTTGAAAGGTAAATGGGTTTCTTTGGATTCTAGCACTTAATCCTGTTCGTATCAGAAAACTACGTGTTTTTATTACAATAGACTTAGCTTGCCTAGACCACTATATTATATGGTTCTATGACTGGAAGCATTGTGTTCTGGTCTACAGATGGTTTTTTTTTATCAGTAAATGTGAATATTATAAATAAAAAACATGTACAAGTACACCGGGCATACTCGGACGAACAAAAACGAGTACAGTACAAAAACGCCAGGTAACCCCTGACAAACGAATAGTACACCGGGCATTCCTGGGTGAAACATCATTCATATGGGATATACAACTATTACGGGCATACTCGAGCAAAAGTGCAAAACAAAAGAAAATTAATGCACAAACGATGTGGACTAGTGACCCAAAGCTAGAAACTCCCAATAAATCAAAACATTCGGATACAAAGAAAACATAACTTTGTATGTGTGTTTTGATTCGTCTAATAACGCAATCGACGTGGGGTCTCATGTCCTCAAAAATCCTCATATTTCTTGCCACCCAGATGTAGTAGACGGTGCTTGCTAATGCAATCCTCTTGACCTTACTTTTGCCACGAAGTCTCCCGAGCCTCCTTCTTGATCCACTTTAATGCTCTAGCAATAGAAGTCATCGCTCTCCTAATGCCCACCCATTCTTTGATCTCCTTCCAACCACATGAAAAGAAAGAACATTGAAAAAATAAATGATGGTTAATTTCCTCATGTGATGCACAAAAAACACAAGTAAGATCAACATTAAGATACTGTAACATGTCCTTGGTAAGCAACTTTGATAACGTCCCAACCAAAGAATGAAAGAGTGCTTAGGTGTGATGTACGGTCTCCACACTTCAGTAGTCCAACATCTCTTAACACCATCTTGTCTGAAGAAATCATAAGCCTTGCACGCTAAAATAGCCTGCCTCCGTCCATGCATTCAGATTGGATGTAGTAGCCTGCACTAACGAGACTATTTGATTGTCCTGCACTGTCGTGGCTGCTTGAACAGCCTGCACGGTCGCAGCAGGCTGCCCCATATCGTCTCTAATTTCCAATAGTTTTTTGAATGACGGCAAATCATCTTTCCTAGGTGAAACGTCTGAAATACTAGCCCCCCTTAAATAAAAATGATTTACCCAACGTATCCAAAGCGTATCCTTTTTATGGTAGATATTCCAAAGTGATTTAGCGAGTAATGTATAATTCCAACTTTTCAAATCTTTAAAACCAAGGCCGCCCTCAAGTTTCGGTGGGCATACATCCCTCCAAGCAACCAATGGCTTCCTATCACCCCAAAGAAAATTACGACACATTCTAGTAATCCTTGAAATGATAGATGCCAAAATAGGGAAAATAGACAACAAAAAACATTCAACTCCTTGGAGTAACGCCCTAATCAATTCTGCTCTACCCCAATAAGACAAAGAGGAACAGGTCCAAGCACCAATATAAGCTGCAATTTTATCTAAAAAGGGGGCATAACAACTAATTTTAAGCTTCTCAAATGCAATTGGAACACCCAAATATTGAAATGGCATAGTGCCCTTCGGGATATTAGTGAGTTCTTGGATTTCTTCAAGCTCTTGCCCATGAATTTCAGTAGTAAACAAACTGGATTTTAAAGTGTTCATCCTCAAACCTGACAACTGAAGTTTGATAGGCAATCCATTAAGATTTGCACCGACATAATATCACCCCTTGTAAAGAGCATCAAATCATCCGTAAAAGCTAGATGAGTAATCTTAAGGGGGCCACATTTTGAATGATAGTTGAAATCACTATCATTGGAGGCAACATTCATCATCCTCGAAAAATACTCAAAACATAAAACAAATAGGAAGGGTGAAAGAGGGTCACCTTGTCAAAGGCCTTTCTTCCCCTTAAAGAACCCATGTATGCTTCCATTTAAGGCAACAGAATAAGTTGGTGTAGTAACACATTCCATAACTCATTCAACGAATCTTGTAGGGAAACATAACCCCTCAAAAATCTTCTTTAGGAAGTCCCAGCTAACTGAATCATACGCCTTCGTTTAGAAGACATCTAGGAGCAACTCTCTTTCTATTATATTGTCTCAAAAGCTTTTGGGCAAAGTAGATGTTTTCCATCATACTCATACCTTCAACAAATGCAGATTGCGCTTGATCAACAATGCTTCCCAAAATAGGCCTCAATCTAGTAGCAAGGATATTCGTGATAACCTTGTAAAACACATTACAACAAGAGATAGGTCTATAATCTCCAACATTCGATGCATGACTAGACTTCGACACCAAAGCAATGACGGTGTGATTCATTTGTTTGAGTAGGGATCTCGATGAGAAAAATTCTTTGATAGCCCTCCACAAAATCCTCTTAAACAATCCTTCATGCTTTCTTGAAAAAACATGAAGTGTAACTATCCGGGCCGGGAGATTTATCATCTCCAATATCAAAAAGTGCTTTCTTGATTTCTTGGCATGAAATGTCCTGAGTAAGTGAGTTACCTTGTTCCAACGTTACCAAGGGACCATTCCTCAAAGTATCTAGCTCGATAGGCATGGCTGAGTAGCTAGTACCAAGCAAGTTTCTGTAAAATTTAACAAATTCATGAGCGACCTGATTTTGAGAAGTAGTGTAACTCCCATCCTCAGTACGGTCGCAATAAAATTTTTCCTCTTGTTCCTCTTTACCACCGAATGAAAAAATTTGGTACAACTGTCACTATTCTTGAGGTAATTGCACTTTGCTAGTTGGAAATAAAAAACTCTGTCCCGCTTCACATAATCCCATCACTTTCGTCCTCAGTTGTGCCACCAAAAGTTGATAATGTGAGTGGTTTGCTCTCGTAGAAATGTGCCCAAAGTGTTTGGTATTAAGCTCCCTCAATGCACCTTTCAAGTTATGCAGCTTTTTGCAAAACATAAATTGTTTTGTCCCCATAACGTCAAAATTCCAGTATGTTTGTACAAGTCCTTGAAAATTCTCATGATTCGTCCACATGTTAAAAAATTTAAATGGCTTCCTAGTGCTCTCATCTCGTTCCCCAATAGATACAATACACGGGGAATGGTCGGATAGAGTCGAAGGCAAGAATTCCGCTAGGCCATAAGCACCCTCTTTCACCCCAAGCATCATTAACCATAGCCCTATCGATTTTACTCCTAACCAAATTGTTAGTCCAAGTGTAGAGGCAACCAATGGACTTAAGATCCGTAAGACCAACATGTAGGCAACAATTGGCAAAATCTTTAATTTCATAGGGAGTCACCTCCACACCATTACTTTTCTCATCAAATTTAAGCACATTGTTGAAATCTCCAAGAATCATCCAAGGCATTGAAACATTAGAGCTAAAATCCATGATAGTATTCCAAAGCGGCCTACGACAAACAATTGTATGAAAAGCATAAACAAAACTAATATGAAAGGTATAGGCAATTGCAAGTAGCTATGCAATGCATGACTTGTGATGTAGCCTCCAACACATCCAATTTGACATTCAAAGGATTCCACAAAATCAAATCCGCCCGGCTTGATGAGTGTGAAAATTGTTCATTTGTGACAATCCGTTGAATTTATTCCGCATGATTCGCTCCAATTTAGGTTCCCCAAGTTTAGTCTCCAATATACCCATTACATCAATATTGTGTTGCTTAATGAAGTTTCGAACCCCATTTTGTTTAAGAGGTAGGTTCAAACCCTTAGGGGTTATTCTCTTTGTGTTTCAATTTTGTGTTTTGAGTTTTGAATTCATTTTGAATTTTGTGTTTTGAGTGTCAATTTTGAGATTGTTGAAATTGTGTTCTTTTTGGCATTTTGAAAAATTGTTTTCAAAAATCAAAAATTGGAAAACCCGCTCTCTGTCGTCTCTCTCTTCTTCCACTCCTTTCTGGGTGGCTGGCTGTGGTGGTGGCGGATTTGGCGGTTGTGTGGTGGTGGTGTGGTGCAGGCGATGGTGGTGGTGGTTGGGGTGGTGTTGTAGCGGCGGCAGCAGCGGTCGTTGTTTTTGAGGTGTGGTGTAGGCAACGGCAGTGTGGTGCATGTGGCGTTAGTGGTGGAACGCATTTTGAAAATTTTGACTTCATTATAACTGAAAACACCCAAAACTATAAATTTGTCGTTTTTGATTTTCTTTGTAAATTTTTAACTTGTTTTCAAAAACGCGTTTTCAAAAATAGGAAAGAAAATGTGTTTTCACTGTTTTGGAAAATTGAAAACAAAAAACGACTTGAAAAATGTAAAAAGAACAGGCCTTTAATATTCGAAGAGGCGATCTTCACGAAGATGAAGCGAGGGTGGTTCCCTTCTTCTTATCCACAGCAATCCCAGCTTTCCTTTGATCAACAAATTTACCTTTATGTTTTCCATCATTTATAGCCCTACTTGTTGTCCCTTGCAAGATTGGAATGCAGTCTGCCCCTGATTTTGCTAACAGGACAATATCATTTTCCGGCACTTGCGTTGGAGTGATACGTCGACTATTAATAACCTCAATGAATGCAGCATCATTTTGGTCCCCATTCTGCTCCTTATGGCTGTCAATCTGTTCTACCTGATCACAAGCGACAGGCAGCCCGGCATTGTCCCCCGGTTGATTGCTTTTCTGCCCTTCCATCATCTGGATACCAACTGTGGGTATTTTTGCCACACTAGCATCGCTGGAATTCTCTTTTCCATCCACACACAGTTTTTTATACTTGCATCCAGTAGTGGGATGCCCTAAGACTTTACAAGAAGCACAAAATTTTGGTTCATGTTCATAAAGAATTTCCTGTTCCCGCAGAGCTCCATTAGGCAGCTTCATCTTTACTGTCCGCACAAGCTCGGTAGATGCATCCACTTCAACAAGAACCCTCGCATAGGAAATTCTACCTCTCGTCGACGTGAGCTTATCAGTTGAAATAGGGTTACCAACTTTTGACACAATTTTCGACAATGCCCTCGAGTTCCAAAGCTCCAAAGGTAAGCTCGGTAAATTTATCCAAACCGGCATGTAACTGATTTCTTTGTCATCAAACTCAAAGTAACGGGGCATGGCTTTGAGCATCAATTGCCTACCAAAAACAAAGTAGGGACCCCCACGTAGAACACTAAGTCTATCCGAATCATTCCCAAATTTGAAAACCAACCAACCGCTTGAATGAACAAAGTATTGATACTCCACTTTCCATGAGTTGCACAACTGTAATAGGGCTGATTTTCCGGGAAATCTACCAGCAAAGTATCCAATGAGGCCGTATCCGCAAGCATCCTCAACATTATCCGCATTCGTCTCGCACAAGATCACTTCCTCTGACTGTTGTTCCACAGCTTGTAGCTTAAGGCCATTATCCAATTTTCTATTACTTTTGAAGAGGTCGACCCAAGGGCCTTTTTTCTCCATTACACCATTTGCAGAAGCTTCTTTCATTACCTGAGGCTCCCTAACTGAGCTTCCAGAATCTGTATTTTCCTCCCCAAGTGTTTTGGACACACTTGGTGATTCCGCTCCACATCCACTTTCCCGAGCATCTTTATCACTGGTGAAATTGCTGTCCTTACCCAATTTTCCAGCATCTTTCCCTGCCTTAATCGAAATTCCAGCCTGCAGTTTGCTGGATTCCAACATTGATTGCGTGCATGAGGCCTGATCATTACAAAGGCCTGCAATTCCTTTCTCAACCTGCTGGACGTTGTTAAAATCAGCCTGGGCCAAAGTGGCCTTATCCAGCCTACTAGATTGGGCCTTAGATGGAGCAGCATTATCCTCACCTGTTTGCTGGATATTCTTATTAATATCCTGGGTTGGGCCAGCAGAATTTATAAGTAGAGGAGGTCCATTGAGATGGGCCTTTTTCCTTCCCATAATAAGCTGAAAAATAAGGGCCCAAGAGCCCAAATAAATAAGGTTGGACCAGAAAGGCTAAAGGGCCCAGGAGACGGGAACAAAGAAGTCCCAACGGTAAACCCAAGTCCAGTAAACTAACCAAAGGCTTTCACTGCACAGCTGAAAAGGAAACTGAAATTTGCAGGCTATGACCAAGATTTTAATGCTGAAAATACGGTAGAGCTGCTAGAGCAGATGGCCAGTATGTGACAACTCACAAAAAAAAAATAATAATAATAATAAAATTATAGTCCAAAGTAAGTCACTAGTCGTTGCAAAGCAGTCAAACTCACTGCAAAACCACCTGTAATGGAGGAAACCAATACCACCTATGCAAGAAACTTGAATCTGGATTGAACGAAGCTGACCCAGAATTAAACTGCACCCAGAAGCTGAACAGAAAACGGGCAGACACCCAGAAACACCCCAGGCACCGGCAAAACTCAAGTAAGGTCCGAGCAAAACCCAACCTGAATCTGAACGTCCAAACTTGCAAAACCAAGTCTCGTCACAACAAAATACTGCAGCTTCAAGGATGAAGATGAAAACTGTTCAGCACGAGCCAGGAAAATCAGAATGAATAGACCCAGCTGGTCCGCCTGAAACCAACTGGACGACCACCCAAACCAGCTGGGCTCCCCGCTGGGAGGACTCTGAGCCTTGGAACCCAACGGTCAAAACAGCCTCCTGGATTTTGCAACTAAACCACCGTGCCACCCAGAAAGCTGTCCACTAACAGATTCCCAAACAGAAACTGTCCAAAAATGATAAGAACAGAAACTGCCCAAGAACCTGAAACTGGCCAAGCTCGACTGAGTGTAGAAACCGAAACAGCACCAAAAGAAACTTTGAAAACTGAAGACGTAGCCCTTCAATCCATAACTCTGGCCGAAACTGAGCAGAAATCCAGTCCTCCCAGTCCCAGTGCACAATCGGAATCCTTAATGAACCACGAGAAACTGCACCAAGCAAAACACAAGAAAACCACCCAGCTGCCTTGGAATCTGACCAAACTGAACAAGAACTTGTAATATGAACTGCTGAGCTCGATTTCACCTAAATGATTAAGTAAAATCAAGCAAAGAACCATGAAAACTCAAGAAATCAAGAGGCACCAATGTGAGACTTTCTCTCACTAGCGTTTGAGAGATTCTCTCTCTAACCACTTGACTGATGAGAGCTCTTTCTTGGTCTACAGATGGTTAAATGGTTTTCATATTGAGAAATGCGATAGGGACCGGGTCTGCGACAAGGAAAAAATACACACATACATTTGACGTTTTCTCATTGGCAATTAAATAAAAATTAGAGAAAGCATTGCAAATCAAAAACTTCCACTTCACTCCCTAGAAAATGCCCTGGTCGTGGTCGTTGACCCTGTTTGTTTAGCTTTTTTGTTTCATAGGTGGTACAGGAATTCAAATTTCAAATTCCTGGACAAAATACACACACCAGTGGATGGGGTAGGGGGTTTTTGCCAATATTTTAATTACTTGGGGCCCACACCTGAAATTCAAAATTTTGTATCAATTCTGTTTTTTTTTCCATGTACTCAGAGCATGATTCTTCATATTATGTTTGGTCGTGAATGATTAACATGATTGTAGTGATGCAATTAGGGGTGTAAGCGGTCCGATTTTACTAATTTTTGACAGATTTTCAAATCAAACTGTTTAAACCGGTTTGAGAAAAAAAAATTGTTGTGTTTAATTGTTTTGTTTTATTGTATGCTTAGATAAAAAGCCATGGGTTTGATTGCCACATCAGCATTATGGACACCCTTATGTAGATGCTTATGTACCTCTAGCATTATCCAAACTAAAAAGGAAAAATGAAGAAGAAGGTATAAAATTACTTGCATCCATTAAAGAAGAGAATCGACAAGTCTTTGAAATTCCGAAAAAAAGTAGTGAGGAAAGACTACAGAATTACGAAATTAAAAAAAAGGAAATTGGTAATGACAAAATATCGTAAGGAGAACAAAATTTTGTTGAAAGATTTGAGTTCGATAACAGATCCAAACCTACGTTTGTTCTTTCAAAACGAACAAACAAGAATTTTACAAAAGAGAGCTCAACAACAAGATAAAGGATCTGAAAGTTCATCTGATTTGTTTGAAAATTATTTGAAGATATTGGAACATCTGGAAGCGATCTTCTAGATTGCTAAACTATGCACTTGTTTTTATGTATCGTTTTCTTTAAATAAAACTAGATTAATGTAGGTATGTGGTTGTTGTAATATATTTCGTGTTAACTATAAATAATCGTGTTTGTTATATTTTAAATTTTTTTATTCTCATTTTAATTAATTCAGTAATTATTATTTTTAACATTTAAAATTTATTTTAAATGCAAATAATAATAATAATTGTATTAAAAATTATATAACACAAATTATAAAAATACCCTTCAACAATTCGTTTGACAAATAAAAAAAGGGGCAAATTCCAATTTGCCCCATTTTGGAAAAATAGTGCAAAAGTGAATAGCGTTGCACCAAAAATGGTGCAAAATTTGGTGCCACATTGGAGCATTTTTGCAACAAATTTTGGTGAAATTTGGTGTTTTTGTATTGTCATTGGAGATGGCCTAACAGTGGACATTATCAATGTGTTTCATTTGTTTGTATCATCGGCTCTCAAAGAACTCTTTCACATTTACTTCTCCCCAGCCCTCCCTGCCCTTCTTTCATAAAGTATAGACCAAGTAGAAAAGAGGTATTCTTCCATTATAATTATGCTCGATGGCCCTTTATAGTTATGTTATGGGAGAATTGCAGTGGGGTCCTTAACTTTTGTGAAATTTGCAAATGGGTCCCAAATAGGGATGTTAGGCGAGTCAGCTCATCCTCGCTTTGGGGCGAGCCAAGCATGGGCCGGCTTGCTTGAAGAAAATGTCATTTGGCTTGCCCCTAGGTGGGGCTGGCGAACCCTCATTTTTTTTATTTTTTCTATTATAAAACCAAATATTTTATTTTTTAGCTTCTCAGCTTCTGGACAAGTAGACGAGCTAGCGAGTGGGAAGAGAGAGACCCTCTTGTTCTTTTGTTAAACACCTGATTTGATGTTGCGAGGGTTTAAGTATAAGTTTGAAGATACCTTCATTTTCAACCCTTGCTTGTAAATTGGCATTTAAGCTCTTATTTTGGAACTTTAGTCGGTTCACCCACTACTGCTTTCATAGATGTAGAGCGAAGGGATAGGGGCTAACTCGAAGTTTCTATCGTAAACGTTTGACAGAATTGATTCGATACATTTTTTTTTTGTACCCAATATTTTTGTGCAAGTCATCTCGAGTCTTTTTAAAAATAAATTTGGGATATCAATTATGTAAGGAGGCCATTTTGTTGTTCTTTTATGTTTGTTTGTTATTAGTTTGAGGTAGGTGAGTTCAGTAAAGCATGTTTCTTAGTCTGTTATACATAATTGAAGCATATATGTTGTTTGCTTAATCCTAAACCAAAAAATTTTCGTATGTTCTTACACTGGGTTGCATATTCAGTCATACATGGACTCCGAAATCACGGCTATAATGGCGCAATACATGCCTCTAGACAGTCAAAATGAAGTTCCAAATCATGTTAGCGATGATCGTGCTTAAAAGTGAAGCTCAATTGTTATTCTTCTGGAAGAGTTGCACGGGGATTCATGCACCTGCCCCTTGTGTCTCCAACGAAGGTTTTGAAGGTAGAATTATATATCTTCGTAAATTTGTCGGAAAATAAGTGAAATGAGAGATCATATTTTCTTTCCATGGATCGTAGGCATGTTTCTTTCCATGGATCTTCCTGGATGTATGGAAAGTCTAAATTATTAGTTAGAATTAGTAGAAAGTTTGGTTTTAATGAATATTTATCCTTGCTTCAGTGCCATGCCTTTTTTTTTTTTTTAACTGCTTTTATGTAATCTTGGAATGATCATTGAAACTTTGAATTGGTCGAAGTTTCCTACTAGTTTGGAAACGAAGGTCACCTCTTGGGATTCCGTGTACCGATTTGCAATGCGAACCTCCCTCTCGTACAGGCTACATTTTTCCGTAGAAGAGGAAAAGAAAATATTTGGGTCTCTAAATATTTGTGTATTGCTCCATTATTATGGTTCTTCAAGGACTAAATCCATTCAGAAAAAGGAAGTGATTGCATTTTTATCGCAAACCGACCAACAGATGTTGCCATCGTCCTCCTTAAGCTCTCACGCAGTGGGTAAAACTCACTGCACCAGTCCAGTCTCCACGCTGCGGAAGCCATAGAATGCAAGAAGCCTGCCTGCCACCACAACATGAGTAGCTTGTTTTTGTTAACTGGCTGGCTATATCATTTAATTGCAGTTTTGAACGATAAATAGATTTATGGTATTTAGTAATTACAGTAATTTATGTAAATGGCATATATAAAATAATAAACATATGATTTCAAGATAAAGAACGGTGTGCTGTTTAATTTATGATATCTACCAATGGATCGATGTATCACGTCATCCCATGTTCTTCGGAGATTATACATATATATATAATGAGCATCGGATTCATTTTATGTTAAAACACTGATGACGGGTTATATTAATTCACTGGTGGGTTATAAATTTATTTCAAATGGTGAGACCCATCAAAGTTTTATATATCAATGAATGGGTTAATTTCACAAACGGTCACTAAACTTACCTCAAAATTATAAAACGGTCACTGAAGTTTATAACTTGCAAAAACGGTCACTGAAATTTCACGCGCTTTCACAAACAGTCACTGAAGGACCGTTATGATTTTAATTCAAACTTAAAGGACCAAAACACCTGAACATAGAACCTTGAAGACCTTAAGTGCAAAAAACAACTCAAACCCCCCAAAACCCAAAAAAATGGCCCCATTCCCTCATTCGATCAATCTCCTCCAAATTCATCCTCATCCGTTCGAAATTGGCCAAGACCCATATGTTCGGTGGATGCGCCATGGTGGGCCGGTGCTAGGGGTGGTGGTCCTCCACCGTGAGTTGCAACGCCGTCACCGGAATTCGTGGTTGAAGGGGTCGACT
>CAIGRT010050902.1:0-14252 GCA_903798405.1 Fraxinus platypoda | reverse complement strand
GTTAACAAGGTGAGTTATTAGTTCAGAGAGCTGACTTAACATAGTAAATGGAGAAAGAGATCTTTAGACTTTAAACAAGAGCTTGATTAAGCTGAAGAAATAAATAATATGACAGTGAATTTAGAAAGATACTACGTAAAAAAGAAGCAAACTCCAAATGCAAAGGGCTCGATTAAGCTAAAAGTTAATTGAATATTTAGAAACTGTTAGAGCATTACACTCTAAACCACTTCTCCGATGTTCCCCATTTTGAATCAACTCAGTCCATACTCTACTGAGATGAAATAAAAAATAAAACTATAACTCATGCTGTATTAGTGGGTATATAAAGGCAGAAGTAGATAAAGGAAAGATAGGAGTCCATGCATACATGGTTGATGGTAGGTGAGGAAATATGTAATTAGGTTTTGTATATGTCATGATCCAACAACAAACTAAGCCTTATTTCCAATAAGCATGCAATTGGCTACATGAATCCTTTTTACCACTCCACTCGATCCACCACTAAATCTACTGAAACGTTTCAATGAAATAATATCTTTTGCAACTACATAATATGTAATTATCAAAATACAGAAAATAATAGACAAAAATAAATGGATTGGTTTGTCTGGATTAATAATTAGCAGATCACACACTCAAAGTGCAGAAAATTATGATCACTTGGCAACAAACATTATAATTTTGTGCAAGGACCCCGTCACACTCCTTGCCCTGTAAACATAGTTGAGTCTCAAATTGGCTGACGTAAACTGATTTAACATATATCGACAGGCAAAATGGCAAAGTCCTTGTAAACCTATCACACTATCCTCCCACAAGCCAAGTGCATGCAGAGTTACAATTTCCTTCACTTCAATATGCTACATCCTGGCCATATCTAACCCATTATGTATTGCATGCTCAAAACATTTGAAGCTCAGCTAAGTGGATAGTCCCACAATGGAGGCTCTGATACACCTGTAAGGACCAAGGTAAAACCCCTGCACTACCAAAGTAGTTGCACACTAGCCAACTGATCCAAATGCTTAAATTTACCAAAGTCCTTGTAAACCATTCACACTATCCCCCCACAGAGCATTGATAAAAATATATTGAGCAACAACTCTTAGATGCTCTTCCAGCTTCTTAGATTTAAAAATAACTGGAGACAAGTGATAGCTAAGGTGCCCTAAAAAGGGAAACACAAAAGCTGGGTGCCCTAAAAAGGGAAACATGAACTTCTACTATAACTTCAGGAGATTGCACAGGAGACTTCCCAAACACACACACACACTTATCTTGACCAAACAAAAAATAAAATAAAATGCGCACGCCCACATACTTATTCTACGCTCAAAAATAAAAATATATTTTGATTCATTTTCTTGTATAAGTTATAAGTTTTAAGTTAGGGAATTTTTTCATTTCATATCCATTTTTGTCAGGAACTTTTAAGTATAAATATTGAATAATATTGATACTATGAGTGATATGAATTTCCTCTTAATTTCTCTAGCAAATTCCCAAATCTTGTTATCTGTTCTTTTTCTGACTCTCATTCTCTTTCCAGTTTTATGTCACTTACCTTGATGAATGTACCACTAATGTAGCCAGCAGCTTCTCTTCCCAAGTTCATGGCTTCTTCCACTGAGGACACACCAAACTGCACCATAACTGAATCTGTATCTCCATATATGATCTGTCATGACAAAATTATCATGATGTAAGGAGTGATTACACCATGATCTGTGGCCAAAAAAATGCGGTAGGAGTCTATGGATTACAGAAGACATAGGTGTAAAGATGGCATATAGACAAGAAACTAAATGACCTAGGGCTGGTGGTGGGCATAAACTTTATGCAGAATTTTTTTTAAAAAAAATTGATATTTTACAATGTAAGATATGTCTATCAATGCCAAGAGAATTGAAAAGAATGGTATTACTTTCAAAAGCCTTTTGTCCTGGGAAAGTTATGGAACAGAATAATAACCACCTACTAGCTTACGCCAGATTCCATTATAATCTAAAATACAGTCATACTCTATTGTCCTAAACAAATATACTCAGGCATATTTTAGTCCATTTTACTGGTTAACCACAAGAAATTATAGCAACAAGATAACTTTCCAAGTATAATTCTGACTTGGCATACCTCAGCATTGTGCTCATAGCCTCCAAGAATGGTGAATTTATCTTCCACGAGCTTTTTCGTGTGCTCAATCATCTGTCGACCTTTGGAAAGAAGGCCAATTCATCAGATCAAAATTTTTTTGAAGCATTGCGCAACTTTTATAAAAATTAGAAGAAGATAATTTGAATTATGCAGAAGGATGCTAGGCTTTTCAGAAAGATCTATTACCGTAGCTGGTAACACTTGAAGATATCTCTAAACAAGGTAATTGACCAACTGTAGCTCCAGTAAACCCGTATACAGAATTTGCACTTATCTGAAAAACCAGCAAATATCAAACTCCTCAGATCATTGCTAGTGTACTTCATATGAAGGCAATTATAAATTAGTCACTACACAACAAAAATATATTAATCCATAAAAGTGGTCTTTGGTTAATAGTGCAAAAGAATACCTTCAAAGCCAGTTGACGACCATCTAAAACGGCTTTCTCAAGAGGATCCTTTGCTTCCTAAAATCGAATCACAGTTAATATAGAAAACTGTTCTCATTCAAAACAGGATGCAGCATATAGCAGGTAACTTTGGAGAAGAAAAAATATTTCAGACAAGAAATATCGAAACAAATATCAGACAACACTACGAGAATGAATAACTTGAGCACCTTCAAATCTGCTTTAGCCCTTCTACGAGCAGCCAAAAGTTCTTCAAGAATTTCTGGAAGTATTCCCTGAAGAGAAATTTACACAATATCTGAACTATGAGTTTTGCACATGCATACAATATATAATAGAATCTAAAGACAAAAATTGACCTTCTGTAAATTCGATTTGACAAATGTTTCACCAGATGGAGTTCTATTAACACATTCTGGAGGCAGATTAAGTTTCCGGACATCTTCTGGAGTTACCTATGCAACAATCATCAAGAAATGGAAAGATTTGAAATTTCAATCACAAGCATCTCAGGGGAGACAATTATTTTGATAATGTTGTATCTTCTCAACTCCCAAAATCAGTGGTTCACTTCAAAAGAAAAGGTGCATGTAGTGAAGAATATTCACCAGTGTGCAATAACACAGGTTATATGCCATCATAATGGATGGGTATAGAGATGCAAAATCCAGTGTTGCAATAGGCTTCTCGTAGAATCCTGCCCTTGCCTCCAGAACCTGCACCATGAATACTTTTAGTAAGCAAAGATTTCATTGCTTATTCACAGAAGAGGAGCAACCCCCTTACAGATACAGTTAAGGAACTATACACAACCCACAACACAGAAAGCAAGAGAATATTACAGTGAGCGGGGTACTTCTCAAGACTTCAAGAAAAAGAACACATTCACAAATTCAACTTTTAACCCTTGCATTTCCTTTCCACGGCCTAAGTAATTATCACGTTTCCTTCCCCACACAGCACCAGTAAAATGCAAGGGACTGCCAAATAAAAAATCCTGTGTTTTTTAGAATTTCAGAGTTGACAAAACAAAAAGCTATCTGGTTTTTTCTTTTAATTCGATATATAAATTACAAGCAAGAAGTATACTGAATAACATGAAACATTCACACCACACAATGCTCCATGCTTATCACCTGGGTATAACTCATATGACTCAAAAAACAATTAAAACATCTTATACTAATCACATGTAAAACAAATTAGATGCTCACACAATTTTATTGCTGATTATTGTTATAAACTTACAGAATTCAACTATGCATGCATTGAATGGCATATGTAACAACTTTTACACTAATCTTTAAGAAACCTCCAATACAAATATGTTAGAAGCTTCAAGCTAATCCCTTTAAATGGTCAGCCCTTGCTCAGAGTAATCATCTTCCCGAGAGATTAGTACACCAAAGCTAGGATTTCTTTCACCTTGAATAGTTGATATCCAAAGTAAATGAATAAAGATGTTAGAGCATTATTACCGCAATGCCTTGACCACCAGCAGTACGGTAGGGATTATGTAATGATTATAAGTTCTTGGACAGCTACTACATGACAACATGGGCTTAAGCATTTTGGTCAATTGAAAATGTTCAACTCTGTTGCCAAGGAGATTGGTCAGACAGGTTTTCACTGTTACTTGGTATAAGGGCCCAGTTAATCACATTGAGTAGGAAGGAATCAATGTTAACTAGCTTTTTGAGGGAAAAAAAATCCAAAATTACTGTCATCCCGAATGTGGATCCAACTATACAAGCATTAAAATTTCAGATGAACACTATCTAACAACAATAGGATAAACAGAGTAGGACGTTGAAATTAAGATCTTTGTAAAGTTTCTATATGTCTAGACAAGAACATTATCACTTACAGTTGCACCCTCGAAAGTTCCCTGTTCGGATCCAGCATGTTTGGCATTTGGAATTACAAGATTCTTTTGTTTTGCTTTCCGTAGAAGCTGAGAAAGCACCTGAAGGTAATGGTCATTTATAAGATTCCCAGCTGCCTACAACCCACAAACTGATCAAAACTCGGTAGTAGTAAATTTAT
Source organism: Fraxinus platypoda (assembly GCA_903798405.1). Taxonomy (NCBI): domain Eukaryota; kingdom Viridiplantae; phylum Streptophyta; class Magnoliopsida; order Lamiales; family Oleaceae; genus Fraxinus; species Fraxinus platypoda. The sequence goes on along the minus strand of CAIGRT010050902.1, from coordinate 9,637 downwards.
GCAATAACCTTAATGCTCTGCCCCCTGGATAGTAGAAACGAAATGGGAACACCTGTGACTCGAGCCATCTCCACATAGTTGTAAACGAACATCAACTTATCCAAAAGCCGTTGTGGGAGGTAAGCATCCTGAACATGTTTATTACATTCAGTACCCATATATAAATAGTTAAATCGAATTTTCCTGTCAGATTATTTTTTTCTTATCAGCACTGTTTAAGGTTCAACTATCAATTTCCCCTTACTGATGAACCACCAAACTAGATTTATTCATGAACTAATTAAATGGAGAATGAGAAAAAAGGAGCAAGCTATGTTTTCTATATTCCTTCTTCATAGGCAAGAAAAAAATTTCACGCTACTTAATAGCCAGACTATTGCACTTGCTTGGAGATATCTTGTACCTTCAAACAGTAAACAGCAAGACGCCTCCTAGTTTCTGAGTTCCCATTCTGAAGGTCAGATATTATTGAATGATGGACATCCTCTTTCTGCTTGCATATTAAATAGAATTAGTTAGAAAAGAAGTCAACTCCATGGAACATGTAAAATTGTGGGATAAGGCAAAGAAAAATATCAATACGTCGTAACATGGGCAAAATGAAATGACAGGCAATTTGACATTATGATAAATGACACTCAAGCAGCACCACTTGTATCTCGTGACAACTCATCATTTCGATATAATATTATTAATTATCCAGCAGAATTCAGGACACGATACCTGCATACTAAGTGATTTATTTTTTGCACAAGTTATTTTTCCTATTTCTCTTTCCGGAAAACATACGTAGGCATGGTATTTTTCTGCCTTTCTCAAATACCTCAAGATCCAGCAAAATAAATAAAAATTGCAAGAGAGATAAAGCTTTTTCCCCCCTTGATCATTCATCCAATAATCCTTCATTTACAAAACTAAAAATATTTCTCTAATGTATAGAAAATGCACACTTGTTATTCTTCTTCTTGAAGATTTACATATAACTCTCCTTTTTCTAATATCAAAGTATACGCAAGGTGCTCTGATAATTTTTCTAGCGTGTTATCTTACCCTTCTAAAAGCTGATGATCCTATCACGTTATGAAACTAAAATACAATAGTAAATGCAGCAGATCATGCATAATGGCTTACTAGAAGACTAAGTCAGGATGATGCAATAAAAGCAAGGTTAAGTAAGGATATCAAATCCACATCTAGACATAGGCAGAACAGTAAAACTCGTCTGACTAACACTTGCAAAAGAAGCTGAAAGAGTTATTAACAGCAAATAAGTCTTAACTTGGACAAGACAGTTGTCAATAACGAAAATTATTCGAATTCCAGCATTATTTCAGAATACAATATCAGGAATTTTGCCTCTTAAAAGAATTTAAGAAAAGTAAAGGCCCACCTGCTCGTTAAGAAAGTGTGCTGACACAGAATTTAGTGAATAAGAACTTAGTTTGTAATCCCTCTGCATTACCTGCACAAAAAAGATAGGAAAAAGGATAATTAACCATAAGGATTGTGGATGCAAGAGTAAGACATCCAGAAGATGTTTTGGATCATTCAGAAAGACACCCCAATATCATCAAATACAGTTCCATGTAAAAGGATAAAAAAGAGAAACCTGAAGCAGATCAAATTGAACTCTCCCTTCCACCGTAACTTCTTTACTTTCCCGAGTCCCTAATTGTCTGCAGCTCCACAAGCATGGATCAGTCAACTTCCCAACAAATTATAAGGCAAGGAACTCCATTAAGTGTTAATATCAAAGTACATCTGAAGTTGTGGTTATAGACATATTTCTTCAACAATAATCTCCAATGAAAAATAGTAGGGGAAAAGGCTTCTTTTAGAGGTCAAGAGGCCTTAAACTGGCATAGATGCTACCCTCTCTTATCTTCATTCAAGTTGTGTTCAAGTCTCATATGTTGGTTGCGAAAAGGTTCAGCATCAGCAAGAGTTCTTGATAATATCATGTTACACTTCATTCTTTATTGTGGTGATTAGCGTTGATTAAGTTTTGAAGATGAAACAGTCTCAATTCTCATTGTACAAATAAATGTAGTAGTTTGAGCAAAAGACATGAGAAATAGGAACAATTTTAAGAGTGAAGAAAATAGAAAAAAGATGACACTTTTCACGACAGTAAGCATGACCAACTGAAACCAAAATTATGATATGACCTGGATGAAAAAGTCGTATCTTTGACACGGACTCTGCTATTTCTGATGCGTCCAAGTATCGGAAATTCAGCTATCCCTAATACCTCAGCCCTCTGAGACCAGAAAACACGTATATGGTTTCATTAAAAATAATTGCATATAACGATGCCCTTTTCTGTGTCAACCCAGGGGTGCATACCGAAATGATATTGAAGCAAAAGTGACAGAAAAGCAAAGATGTAATTTTTCCACCTGAATGAGGTAAGGCAAATCAAATTTGCAGATGTTATAACCAATTATAATATCTGGGTCCACTTCACGAATAAAATCCTGCATTGAAAATAAAAATCAAAAGTCACCGAAAACAGAAAGGATGTGTTTCCACAAGTAGATCAGGCAATACTTACACAGTGGCATATAAGAAAGGAAAACACTGCTGCATCATGTTATGAAAAGGAGAGCATCCTTTTTTAAGGACAAAAGGTCATAACTTTCCCATCACTTTTTTCTTTTTTTTTTTTGAAAAATACAAGCTTGCATGCAATTCAAGTAGCAAGGACAAGGGAAATATGGTAAATCCCTTCCCATACTAAATTTTACTGAATCTCTGCCAACCTTGCCCTCTGTTGCAATTATCATGTTAACATAAAATACGTTGGAAAGTAAAAACAACACAAAGGTATCAGAAGTTAAAAACTAAGGTTCTGAAACACGTAATCAAAGTCAGGAAGAGAATGCTTTCTGGCCAGCACAGAAGAAAATTGAAAGGCACAATAATGAATTGCACAAACGGCACTATCTGCTATAATTTTGCCTAGGGTACAAGATTTTTTTCCAAGCACAAAATTTTTGCTAAAAATGTTACCCTCCAAGCTAATAAAACTTCTTTTTCTGTCTCAAATGACATGACATCAACACCAACAATTGGTGAGCAGGACTTAAGGGTCATCACATTACGAACAAATGGCTGATCCTCTCCTTGCAAGGTAACCAGATTGGCAACCTGAAAAATAAGAAAATTTGCGTCAGCAACCAAAAGCTCAAGGACAGCAGCATACCATATAATTCCATATTAAACTAGTTCTGTGAATATATATTAAAAGATGAATTCACTATAACCTGGATGACAGGATCATGAGTGGGCTCAGGAAAAAGGCCTTTACGACCAGCACACTCAATGTCAAAACTTAATATGCGAAATGGTGCCATTTTCGAGAACCCCCCTTCAGGAGCATGGCTGATCAAGTCCGAAAAGCTGAGATGAATTATCAAGGAAAGTATTTTTACAAGAAAGAAAATCCTAAATAAAATGGTACGCGCCTCCGTGCTTAGATGCTACAAAACTTATGTGCGAGAGGATACAGGCAATCAAACTCTAATTGGGAATAGGAGAGATTGCGTGCTGTCTTTTTATACTTTCCAACTGGAACTTCTATCCAATTGCCACCAACAATGTTGTGATCAATCATGAAACGGAGAGCAAAAAGAACATTACTCTCAAACGTCATAAAACTCTTCATACCGAGTCCATCAATTTGTATGCCTCTATCAAGGATACCTGCCAAATACGCATTTTAGATGGGCCGAGAACAATAAGAAATAAACAAAATGGATCATATGATCAACCCCTTTAACATCAAAAAACTGCATCTGCACTTCTCCTTTCGTTGCATATGTTTCTACAATATCTAAAAGCTATCCATTATCTCCGTCTAATGATGCTGCAAACAAGAATTCAATTCAAGAGTACTTACTGTGAATCGATAGCAACTACAGGCAAAACATAAGGACCTCTCATTCACCTCTAACACACAAATAGAGGAATGCCAAGCAATTGGAAAACTACCAGCGGTAGAAATAAAATTTTGCAGAGCATAAGAAAATCCAAATTAATACCACGGCAGCTAGTGACCATTGTTGGCAATGCCACAACAATCTTAAGGAAGGACTGAGAACTCTGTTGTTGATAATACATAATGCTTCTTCTCTGAACCAGTTCAATATGCCGAACAAATTTTGGAACCTTGCTGTTTCTGTTTGCTTCTCTCATCCTACCCTGCATTAACCATGTCCACAACAAATGCAACCGCACAAGTGAACGAAGTCACAGACAGAAATATACTATTTAAGAATACATAATTATTCAATTGAATTGAAGAAACTACCTCGAGAGCTTGATGAAAGTGAGAGATATCATCGGGGCCCATTCCAGGAGGACAACAGATGTAGAAATATGGTTCAAATCCATGTACATGACAGCAAACACTATGTCCTGGTAAACATGTAGTATAATTAATATTTAGAAATGAAAAACACATAACATTATGTACTACCTGGATGCAAAATAACTCGCTTGATTTCTTCAAATATCTTACACAACCATTATTATTAATTGCACAGTAGACTTTACAACACAATAGGTAGATGAACACATCCAACAGCCAGGATTCAGTATAAACACAACTATTTAATCCAGAGCATTAACTTTCTTGAGTGAACGAACCCAATCAATCAGCAGTCACATGGTAATAACATAGGAGGATGTATTCAACTTGGACTTCTAAAGACTTATTTAAATAAGGGTGTGTTTGATGGATATTATTCAGGAAAGAATGTATTTTAAACAGTGATATGATAGGAAATATGTGGTTAAAATATAAGAAAAAGTTATTGATGTGATGGAAAATATTATTTTATTGAAGAATATGTGGTTAAAAATGAGTTTTGAAAGAATGTGTACCAACCAATGGCTAAATGATTTTTGTGGAGTTTCATGAACTTTTATTGACTTTTATAGAATCAATGAAAGTCTTTCATACACCTCTAGAGACTTCCATTTAAAGACTTCTACATAATTCAATTTGACTTTACAGACTTTCATTTTACAAAAAAAAAATTCTTGTACATCAACTTATATGTTTATATAACTTATTCCACGTCCTTGTTTTATTGAATTATTTATTTATAGACTAAAATGTAATAATATTCTGAACGGCTACTCTCATGACACTAACAAAATTATATTTCTCGTTTCTAAAAACATTTTTAAAAGAATATAAATGATATAAGTCACCTCAATTAGAAAGCAAACAAAATTACAACATTTCATTATGCTTTTATGAAAAGAAAAAAAAAATCTCTTATGTTCAATATTATCAACATGTACAAACCTTTAGAAAGTTACTAAACTAAACAAGCAACCAATACATATAACTTTAATTACAAATTAATCTTTTTTTCATAAAATTTTAGCTAAAATTGATCGTTTTCCATTAAAACAATTGTAGGAAATGATGAAAAAAAGAAAAAGAAATCTTATAAGAATTTTTATTTACTAATTGATCCTTTTTCCATAGAAAAAAAGGTAAAAATGAAGAAAAAAGAAGAGAACAAAAAGGAAAATGTGATTATTAAAAAGAGAATAATAATAATAAGTTGAATAGAGAAAAACATTGATTTTTGTATCATGGCTCAAGAGTTCGTAGAATGGAGGAAAGAGAAATATTGAAGAAAGAGATTACAGATTGAAAGATATACTTTTGTGGAAGTGTTTCAGAATTTTTGGGGGAGAGACTTTTTATGAGATTTTGTATTTTATATTTTCTGTTTAGAAGTTTTTATATTAAGGATTTTATAAAAGTCATTGACATTTTGAATTCACCGTGACTTTTTTAAGATACAAGAAGTCTTTGATTGAGGCCCCGTTTGGCATGATTTTTACTTTTGTTTTTGCTTTTGTTTCATGTAGAAGAGCTTATAAAGAAAGATACCTTAATTTTTGTTTGGAAACAAATTTTGAAAAGAGCTTCCTATTTCGAAAGTGATTTTAGAAAAAGCCACGTTGGACGAGCTTCCTCTAAAAACTTTTGACAAAAGCACTTTCATAAAATTAGTCAAACGGATCCAAAAATAGGTTTTAAGTCTCAAAGGCTCATTTTATCTTTTCAAAAGCCATGTCAAACGAGCCATTAATACCTATGATACTTGGACTCGAGTATGGGTACGGGTATCGGGTAAGAGTACGCATCTAAGTGTCGGATCGATTTGCTAAAATGTAGAATATGGGCACATGGCTAAAAAGAGTCCGAATTTCGAACACGGGTATATGAGTACGTCTTTCAAACTTCAATTTTTTTAATCAAAAAACCACATGTAAAAAGTTGATTAAAATAAAATCTTTTTAATTTTATAATTTAACGATGTCACATCCTTTTTTACTTTTAAAAATGTCTTGCACGGGAAAAGAAAGAGATTTGGCTTCTTTCACAAGTTTGACTTTTCATTAGGGTAAAATGGTAAATTAAAGTGATTCAAAAGTATTTTTGTTTTTGAATTCGGGTAAAATGGTAATTGTGGCGTTAAAAATTGAGCCAATTAATTTCTTTCATTTTCAATATAGCCAAAAACGGCTCTTCACATATTCTTCAACAAATTAGGGCTTCTTCAATTCTTCTTGAGTCCACACTCATCAGTCGCCCACACACCTTCAATTCTTCTTAAACATATTAAGTTTATGTCCTTCAACAGATTAAGTAGCACAGCTGGCAAGTTTTCTATGTTCTTTATCGGTTTCTTCGTGGTGGCGCCTCCATGGTCAGCCTTCCTAGGTTGTCGTGTCAACTTAAAAATTGAAGGACTCGCCCCGTATTTCATACGGGTACCCATGTCGCATCACGTAGACACGGGTATGCCAGCCGGAATGCCAAGTCCGAGCATCACAGATTAATATCTTCAGACTTTTAAGGTCATTTAAAAACTCCATATTGAATACCCAAGACTTTTGTAGACTTCAAAAATCTTGATTGAATGCACCTAGACTTTTTAAATCTATAAAAGTCTTTAAAAGTCTAGATTGAATACCCTCCTCTTCGCATCAGATTGTTTTGTAAACCAAAAGAAATTATTCACAACTTAGATCCTTAATTTGATCTTATATGCTGGAATATTAAACAACAACAACCATTATACTAGACGAAAGCATAGCTGCATCTCTAACTTTCAGAATAGTAACAAGCACTGTCTGATTTCATACACTGGTTAACCTGCACAGAAAGTTCGACTTCAAATTTCAAAGTGCTATGATCTCTTCTTCAAGCCAACTCTTTTCATCACCAGATGCAAATGAAACCTAGTTTTCCCCCCATTAAGATTAACTTCCACACATGTAACTACTGTACCTATCTGAATATTTTATGAGTTTAAAATTATGCTTCACTTTAAAAAGTTAAATTTGTTGCACGATATAGAGTATGCATTGGCTTCTGGTACAGAGTTGAGAGATTGAGAGAGCGAACCTTCCTTGGTTACCCCAAATATCCTGATAATTGCAGCTGGACCTGAAGAGTTTGTCAGCAATTCTTTGTGGCTATCACCGATCACATAGTCAATCTCCAACTGTTGAAATACTTGAAAATAAATGATAAAAAAGTTACATCACGAATCCCATCACAACTCGCGGCAAAAAATCTAACCTTTCCTTTAAAAACCTAAAGTGTATAACATTTGGAGCAGTTATAATTGGCGATATCAAGGAACAATAATACAAAAAAGGGGGTAAAATGGATTGCTCGCGGAAAAAATGTATAAATATTGTGCTGCATATATTGAATTTCAGGAATGCAACTAATCGTTATTTGATTCTAAACAAAGTCAATATTAGCAGTTCCAGTAAAGCCCACTAGAAAAGGGTATGAAAATTTAAGGGAAAAAATACGACTAGATGTCATGTAGGATATGCTTCAAAGGTTGTACCTCGCCCTAGTATATCGATCTAAAATGTTAGTGCGAGATTAGCGAGTCGATTGTGACCATTATGCTTCAGTGATCGTACAAGTTCCAGAAAGCCCCAATTTTAAAACCCTAAGAAGCCATACCTCTCCCCAATCCCCCTCGTGAGGAAGGTAAAAGAATTGGAGCGCATCTTACATTGGCAGCAGCGGAATTGAAGTGTTCTGAGTTTTATTTCATTACTTACTAATGTTCTGAGACTGATTGATGTATGATGAAGAGAGCGCGGGACGTTTCCACTTCCCCAGACGCTCGGAGAGGGCGCGGCGCTGCGAGTCCTCCTCTTCGTACTGAAGAAGGGTTTCCTCGAGGAACACGTCTTCATCGAACTCCTCTTCTTCCATGGATGTGCGCTGCTTCTGCTGGGGTGACGGTGTCGCCGGCGCCGGAGTAGGCGGCGCTGGGCGTTTCCGGGTGTTGACATTGGTGCCCATTAGTTGTGGTGGTGGTGGGTTTTGGGAGGGAAATGTGAGGGATATTCCCGCCAGTATTGGGAAGGTCAGATATTTATAGGGGATGGTTTGGAATCTTTGGATCACGTGAGAATCACGTGATGAAAAAACCTTGATAATGTAGATTTTATTTATTTATCTTTATTGTTAAAAGTCTTCAAGTGGTTGTTTGCCCTTAAAAATATTAAAGTCAAACTTTCATTTTAATCACACAATTCCACTTATCAATTGCTCATTTCTATCCCTTTATGATTTTAGTAACTTAAGCATATATGAGAAATATTTATAAATGGTTTAACCTGTAAATGGATATAAATAAATAACCGATGAATTGGAAATACTGATAAATTTCACGAAATGTGTGAATAAAAAATTGTTTAATCAATTATAAACAATTTATTATCATTAGCCAAACATGTTCTTATAATGAAACACAAACAAATACTCAAAACTTATCTTAACAAGTATAGTATGTTTGATAGGTTTCGTTTCAAAAATTTTAGACAAGTAACAAAATTGAGTGGAAATGATAATATTAACTAATGGTCGGGTCTAATTTTATTTAAAATTTAATTTTAATTAGTCAAATATGCGAATTTATTGTGAATTTTCATATGAAATACGAAATTCAGAAGATGTTCCTCTAATAAGTTCTATATATGAAAAACGAGATAAATATTCAACACTACCTGAAGTTACAAGTCGAATTTACTTTTCTATCAAATGCCTAACAAATTAATCATCTTCACAAATAGATAGCGATGAGATGAGACCTACATCGTCACATTTGTTCAACAAAAACTTAGTTCAACACAATAATTATTGAATTAATATTCATGCTCTTTGCAGTTCGTGTCATAAGAAGACTGATTCTAACCATCAATAATGAAATAATAAGCCTTCAACCGTCAAACATGAAAGGACACTGTTTAGTTCATCTGTTATAAAGGATAAGGCAATGAATAAGATAAAAAAAAATGTACAAGTTATTAACCTCGTTATATATATTTTTTTTTTATTATTATATTATTATTTTTTTTTTATAACCGTGGATGTCCGGGTCATCTTGCGCGCACCTCAACTAATCCCATGAGGCCTGAAGTTTACGGTCGAGTACTCACCTTAGTGACTCTAATGGGACTTAAATTGGTGATCATTGAGGAGCAAACTCAAGACCTGACCAATTGAGCAATCCCTCAAAGTTATATGGGAAGATTACATATTCGAGATAATAAGTTTAGCCTATTTCAA
>CAIGRT010050877.1:0-16486 GCA_903798405.1 Fraxinus platypoda | reverse complement strand
TTTTTTTTTTTTTGGGGTGGGGGGTAATGATTGAGTTATTAAATCAAGGAGGTCATTTTTCTCCTATAAATTCAATGAAATCGATTATCAAAGAAATATAGTTCTGCTCAAACCCAATCTTGACTCTTCTTCATTGGATTCTCTTTTTTCAAACATTAAGCGACTCAAAATCAACCAATTATCCATGAATTCATATATTTTTGTTTCCTACTTATTCTTAAATATTTAGGTCATATCTTCTACTATTTTTGAGACATTTATTTGAGCCAAATATTTTTCAACGAAACCAAACCAAAAGTAATAATTTTGAGTCTACTTCAAGTTTTTCATTTGGTCACCAATATTATAACTAAGAGGTTCTGAATTTGCATTCAAATTTTGGAGATGTTCAACAATGTTAATGAACATACATCCAAGATCGGGAAAATTGGGAAGTTATAATGTTACAAGAATTATTACTGAATATTACAATGCTCAAGAATATTTGCAAAGGTTCTCCATGCTATGCTTTCATTTAGCTCTGCTTTACCGATGAGGCTGCTTTAGCTCTTTAATACTTCAACGCACTGAGAATGTGCGATAGATATTAACTCAACGGTCAAGACATAGACTCTACAACTCTTTTTCTCTAATTTCCAAGATTCTTACAATAAATACTTTTAAAAAATACTCTAAAATGTGAAAATTGTAAATACGCTTTACAACTTACATAAAAACATTCCAAATAATGTACTCAAAATGTTCCCACAATTTCCACACATTCCAGACTGTTTCTTTCAATCATCTTCCGTGAAATATTCTAGATACTATTCTTCTCCTAAAATTCCATATGATTTTAGAATGTCATGAACTTACTAAACTAATCTAATCGTTCTAGGGGGAAGTAGTTTGGTAAGCATCTATGAACGCATTGAATTATAAAGGAATTGTTCAATTGCCTAGCAATTACATTGAATGCATTCATTTAGTACCATAAAAAAAAAAAAAAAAAAAAANNNNAAAAAAAAAAAAAAAAAAAAGCAAGATCATGGTGCTTCAAATTTCCCCACCAACAAAAACTAATCCCACTCATAGTAATACTCACGTAGTCATGTAAAACACTCACATTTGGAACAAATTTTGATAGCAAACTTTCAACTGCTCATCAGATTGCTCAGACTTTCAACACTACTGAATCCTTGGGTATTACAAATTACATTCTTCAGAAGTGATACAGATATCTAAAGTTCGAACGAGATGAAGCACAAACACTGAAGTCGAGGATATTCCGGCTAGCAAATGCAATTAGTCATTCCCTAATATCAATGGAATAATGCTACCTACTAGCCATTGTGTTCAACACCAGTCCTGGTGTGGCAGTAGAGCACAATCCCATAACTGGTGATCAATTTTGTTTGTTTAATGATCACCAATAGTAGAGTGTGGGCTCCACTGCCACCGGTTGAACACTACTGTTGATAGATAGCAGTACTCGTATCAATAACTCAAAAGTCCAAGATAAGACTGTCAAGACTGCTAATACCATAAAATAGATATCCAAAGTAAATCAAAGAAAACAAAGTGGCAGCAGATATTCCTTCAGCATGCTTGCTGCTAGTTATTTAAAGAAAACATCACCGGGCAGTATATGCTAAAAGTACAACTAATTATAGATTTTTCTATGAACAAAATACTAAACTGGTAAACGAAATAGAAATACAACTATACACCATGAATTCATGGAAATGACAATTTCTACAGCCATTAATGATACCACCATGGACAAGGGAATCAAACCTAAAAAAAGTTCAAATTATACTCACAGCAAGCTATCTGCAAGAGATCTAGGGACTTAACTTTCTTCTGCAACCCTTGCAAGACAATCTACAGACGTGCAATTAGGGCAAGAGTTCAAAAATATTGTTTTCTCGAATTAGCCTGCTTCATGGCAGTACATAATTTATGCTTTCATAATCAGGAACGTGGCATTGGCTATCTTCATCCTGCCACACCGGTTCCATTTCAACTTGAAATCCGGGTAAATTCAGCATACAGAATTCATCACCCTCAAATCAAGAAACTGCAGCATGTAAAGACTGAATCTTTTGTCCGACTATTGGTTTCTTGAAATTCGTCTATAGATATAGAAAAGTTATATCAATTATTATCTAAATTAAAAAGACAATTAAATCCCCTAAAAAAACGTTTTGCATTCAAATATGTTACTATAACATGTTTACTTTGACTTGAATTTTCAAGATTAATTACTCTTTTATTTACTTGTTCATTTATTTGGTCACTATTAAGCTTCTGTAAGTATCTAGCATTAGCTTGAAGTTATGTATTCATAGCTTTCATCAAGAGTTACTAAACCACATTTACTTATTTCACCATAAGCCAAAGATTGTGCTGAACTATAATTGCAAATAGTCACAAATTCAAAAATCAATTAATACTATTTAGTAGACGGTCAAACCTTGTGACCACGGTTATGGCGCTTCTATTATCATTGTGTGCAAGCTTCCAGTTATACAAAGTAACCAAGGGGAAAGGTAAACTTGGGGCAGGAAGCCACCATCTCCCATCCACCACCGCCACCACCCTGACCCCAAAAAAAAAAAAAAAATCCCACGCAGAAAGCAACAGAAAACTTCTCAGAAACTTCACACATCTTCACACCTACAGCTTTGACAAAAACAGTGAAATATTTCTATGGCCTTCGACTTTTTGATAAGAAGTTGTATACAATAAATGTAGTCCAAACCACTTTCTCAAATTTGATTGTTCCTCACCTTTAATAAATAAAAACTGTTCACGCTGCTTAATCAGAAATTAACCTCACTGAAATAAAGAAAAATAAGGAAATCAAAAGGTACGCCAGACAAAGTGGGATCCATCTTCTTCTCAAAATCTCTTATTCTTTCTATATTTGTGAAGAAATATTATATTTAAATAGAAGTTTCATCACTCATTAAAAGTAAAGATCTATTCTTTCCCTATTTAAATAGAAGTTTCATCACTCATTCAAAGTGAAGATCTATTCATTCCCTTCTCGAGGTATTGCTAAATAGTTTTTCTTGCACTTTTTCAATTGAAAACTATAATATTTATTCGTTCGTAGAGATTTGGAAATATCAGTAGTTGAATTGAAATTCTTATATGAATTTAACACTTGTAAATCAGTCCCTTTACATCATGGCTTACTAAAACTCAAATCTCAACCATTAGTAATTCTTGTCAACATAATTTTTGGGTCCTCAACTTTGGGCTTTAGTCACAACTCTCTAATATTAGCTTCTCTAGCATACCTATATAAATTGTATTTCTAATAAAAATTTGTTTCTTTTAGCATCCTGCGTACAGGGGTTAGGTTAGAAAAATGCTTTTAGTAATAGTAACTAGTACCTATATTGCATCGACATTTCAACAGGAGTAGCGTGTCCATGTCTGACACGTGTCGGATACCGACACTATTCGGACGCTTTACTATGTTCATTTTCTTCTTTATCAAAAATATTATATATTTTTAATTCAAAATTATTACTAAATAACAAATAGGTACTCACGTTGAAAAAAAAATTCAACAAGAAATTAATAACAAGCATAAAACTAAATTTACACTATATAAACAAAGAATTTAATCAACATGCCAATATTTTTTTGAAAAATCGTGTCGAAGTGTCCAATACGTGTCTTGTTGGACACGTGTCTCTATTGGTGCATCATATCTAGTTACTATATTGTTGTACACAATCCACCATAGGTAGTTTGAAACTTGGCACATAATCTATAAAAAATTAGTTTAGGAGTTGGTACAAAACTGTCATAGATGGCTTTTGAGATAAAACAGAATGTTTGGTTCAACATAACAGTCTAACGTCAGAATGGTGACTGATGTGTACCAAATAGTGAGATGATTGCTCTTTTCTTTTCCCTTTCCCTTTTTCGGTCATTGAGTGCTTATGGCTTTGTTTCTACTTTTTAGAATGTAAAAACAAAAAAAAAAAACCTCTACCTATCATGGCTCACCCCTGAAGAAATGAAAGTTATTATTTAATTATGGAGAACCTTCTTTTACAGAACATCCTGGTTTAATCTCGTCTATTGATTGAAATTGTAAATAAATAAAACTATCTTTGGGATAACTACATATCATTTGGATAGAATGAGAAATGTAGTAAAAAAAATTGCCAACAAAAATGAAATAAGATTTTAACTTTATTATGTTGGATATCACAAAGAAGTGGTAAGAAATTTACAAATAAGCTAGAAGACAAGATTCTAGCCTAGCAGCATTAAAAACATAAATAACCTGTTGTTTCTAAATATATGATGTCAAAGAAGTACATTACATTCTATGCTGGAGATCTACGAGATTTCTGAACATTTTCTTGAAGTTTTAAAGCAAATAGCATAGGTTCCTAGGAGCAAAACCTTATAAGTGCAATTGATATTACCTTAGAAGCGCCTTGATTTCTGTTGTGGAGGGTATCCAGTCATCCCCATTCCTGATTCTTTCCTTCTCGTCTATACAAAATAATAAAATATTAATCTCGATAAGGCAGAAAAACAACCATAAATATTCGACAGTCTTATCTAATAGACAAACCTGCTGCTGTTGATGAGCTTGCGGTGCAACACCTCGCTGCATCGGAATGTTGCCAGGATTTATTCCGCCACCCATTCCTGCCTGGGAAAGGTTATAAGCTGGAATACCCGGAGGTTGCATCCGCTGCATGCCAACCATGGGCATTGGCCGAGGCATGGACCTTGTTTGCATTACATGGGAACCTGGCATTGCCCCAGATACAGAATTTCCAGATGATACCTGATAATAAGATTATGCATGGATAAGAAAACACATCACTTAACAGTAAATTATCATGTAAGTTAAATGTTGTTAGTACACCGTACGCTTTATAATACCATTTATTGCTATTATTAACACCATATAAACAGTGCTTAAGAATTGCTGAGTTGACTTTTTATACCAATAATGCCCTTCAATCTATACCACTTCAAACCAAATCCCTATGTGTTCCTGCTTCGAGTTGAACCTTTTCCTCATGTATCAGAACTTCCACCCATCTAATTTTTCTATTCTCATTGCGTCTTGATGTTATATCTAAGTACCAATCAATATAGGGTTAAAAATCTGGTTAGTAGTTACTAAACTTGAAAATATTTTGTCACTAAATTTTATGATGTTTGCACCGTCACTTAGATCAATTCCATACATGGAAACTAATGGCGTGGCCGATTTGGCTGACGTTATGATTATATGGCATGTCCATGGACGTTAATTGTCCAAAACATTCATGGTTGCCTCTCTTCAAACAACCTATGGTCAACCAATGAGACCAAACAAAACAATATAGTTATTGTTCAGCTAAAAACAAATTTGTTCATAAACAATACCCTCTAATTGGGCAATTAGTGTCCACGGTTACGCAACATAAGCATCCGTGAAGATACTGATAGTGATTAATGGTCAACATCATAAAGTTTATTGACGAAATATTGACATTTAAAAGTTTAGGAAACATTTAGGAGCATGTCTTATAAGTTCAGGGACAAACCAGATTTCCGATTTTATCAATATATGGAGGTTTTATATTAAAAAATGGGTTTAAAACATTCGGCATAACTATACTTTACTTTAGTATCGATCGGGTAACTGTTCAATTTTGTTTAATCAAATACCTATAGTTTTAATACAATTTGAACCAGGTAACTATATTTTTATTTGATTTCAATAGGATAACTATACTTTAATTAAATTTCAATTAAAACAACTTCGTCTAATTTCATTGACACAAATCTATAATGCAATAGTCAATAAATAATGTTCATCACATGTAACCATTAGTTACTAACGTGAAATATGTACCACTTCAGTAAAATAAATGATGGACTTTATTTATTAACTACCAACTCATCGACTAGGCAACGGAATTGGACATAATTACCCGATTGAATCATATTAAAGTGTAGTTATCGGACTGAACAAAATTGAAGTACGATTACTTCGTTGGTACTAGATTAAAGTACAGCTACCACGAATGTAATTAACCAATTGAAAAATATAATCAAGTCCATCTAGATCTCATTTCTCTAATCTATGATTTGTAATATGGGATTTCACTGTATAACTAATAACCTAGAAAGATGCAAATTGAATTAAATAAGACTTCCCAAAAGAAGTTTGCTCCAAGAAATAAATTGAATGATGAGCCAAACATAGATCTTAACAAATATTCAGCTACAGTCTTCAAGTAATATCATTTTGGCCCTCAAAAAGAAGTTAAACAATTTGATCCTTATAACTTTTTATATATATTAACAATACATAACTTGTAGAATTTTCCATTCATTGTTTAAATTAGGTAATCATAGTATCTTTAATTTGAGATGATTGAACAATTTGTTTTCATTGTAATGTCTTGATTGTATATTAATAATGTAAGCTTCATAAGACACATCTAAGTAATTTCATTCGTGTAGGCAGTTATTTAGAATTGCTTAAAAGCACTTTAAGTTATTTGTTTTAATCCCCATATGAGCAGAGAAGTGTTTGACATTGCTATAAGCTCAAAATAAGCAGTTAAAATGCTTATAATTCATTTCAAGAAAGGGGCACCACCTCTTTTTTTATTTTTTATTTTTAAGAAGTGCTTAGGTGCAAACTACCCTCTACAAAGGCCAACTATCAAAAAGTGATTATAAGAGAGCCTATTACAAAATTGTGCTTATATGCAGCCTTTTTTAAAGAAATACTAGGTAGGTTCTACAATTTGTGAAAGTCAATGACAACAATATTCAATGGTTTATAGGGAAATTATAAAGCTTAAATAACTTAATTTCTATGATGACAAAGTCAAAAGAGGAATGAACTAAAATAGTAACAGAGGAAGTGACTCTTGATGGCTAAATACAATCTTACGCATGATCTAGACGGCTAATCATTACCATTAAATAATACATACAACACAAGTAGTTGAAAGCACAAGATATAGCAACTTATGAGCATGTCAACTAATAAAGCTATTCTCTATAAAATAAAAAATTATTCTTCGTCTATATCACAATCAAAGTTCTAAAAGACAAGGAGCGGCAAGACGGCAAGATCAAGCTACAAGCCTGACGAGCATAGGCATAATAACATGTTGCCCTATTTTTATTATTATGTTAATCATTCTAAGACCAAGAATAATCATTTAAATTATTTAAAAACCATTAGTAATTATTCCTTTTATTTAGTTTATTTAACCTTTAAAAAATAAAGGAGTGTGCCTTTTGATGCCTAGGCCAGCATTAGGCAGTCAAAATAGGGTTGACCGCCTTTTTCTATGAAGGCTTTATCTTCAAGTCTCATGCCTTTTCTTGCCTTTTAGAACGTTGATCACAGTTCTATATAGAAAGAGAATGAGAATGACAAGAAAATATTATGTGTCATTTAAGAGTTTATGGCATATCAGCATATCTTGTTTAAGTTACAATCATAAAATAATAAATACTAAAAGGTGAAGCTATTAGAAGTTCTAATCAACAAAAAACAATGCTTATTATGGTTTTGATAAATACATTTATCTTAAAGATATTAAATTATATACACTGAAATTTAATCAACCATGCCACCATAAGTTTAAAAAGGGCTAAAAACAAAAATAAAATTCATAATTTTATTGTTTTATAACATTTTTTGTGTTTTACCCTTGCTTATGGTAGTCTTACAAAATCTATCTCCGTGGAGAACTTTTTATTAATCAAAATTTATGGATTTCTTCAATACTGACATACTAAGATGTAGAGCATCTTTAGGCTCCAGAGGACAACTGCATATTAAAGCTCAAAAAGGACCAAGATCAATTCCATTTTACATGGTATCAAGCTATGTGCTTTCTTTGTTCATGATTTTTATTCATTACATTATGCTGGAGAATAAAATGTCGTTCTTAAATCCAAGAGTTGGATCACTCAAATGATGATGGTCAAATGCCATAAAAGGTTTATAGTCTTCCCACATTATACACCAATTAATTTTCAGATGAGATGGTCAAAGCCCGATTCAACAAGTAGTATCAGAGCCAGGATTATGGGATCGAGCCACAAGAACGCCATGTTGGGGGAGGGATTGTTGAGAGCAACAATTCCACTCTTAAGCCCATGGTTGGTCACTTAAATTATGATTATCGAATGTTATAAAAAATTTAGATTCCCTCGCTGAACACCAATTGGTTTTGAAATGATATAATTAAAGCACGATCCAACTATTAGCCCAACTTAATAGAAAAGTGTAATTATAAAAATACCATGCACACAAAGGTACCTATAGCATAGGTAGTCTATCTCATTTCTATATAATATGAAAAAATTATTTATTTATTTATTTATTTTTTATATTATTATTATTATTATTATGCCCCTATTTGGTTCAGCTAAAATAGATTTTTAGTAGACTTTAATAAAAGTTGATGAAATGTGTAGTTGAAAAGTTGAAGTTGTGAGTCCCATAAAATATATGATTGAAAATGAGTTTGAAGAAAAAAATGATTTTTAGAAAATGGAGGCCAAGCAGGGGCTGTGTAAATAAATAAGAAAAATAAAAGAAAAAGGGACTCAAAAGGTATTGCCTTTATTACACTTGCATACTCTTTTCATATTACGAGGAAAAAAGATAACTCTTCCTCTTCTCATTTATCTCAAGTTTTCTTTGCATGAAACAATATAAATATTTTTATTACTTGACATATTAAAACTTGCACTACCAACAACCCGAGCAAATCTACATATACACCAGTATTAAATGAAACTGCTATTACCAAAGATCTATTAGCTTTAAAGAAGTTTCCAGTTAACTCCCACCCCACCCCCGCGAAGCACAAGGGTAGCAGAAGAGATCGATGTCTTTCCCTAATGAAGGTTTGGTAAAATCATAACAAACATAGCATCCATCTTGACCTAAATGTTTATAGGCTCGTGGGCTTTCTCAACTCTATTAGAACACGTCAACTTTAGGAACCTACAATAACTAATGAAACTCGAGTCTACGTAATTCTAGAATAATAGGTAGTCCTATAAAATCTAATATATCCTGTATCATTAAAAGACCAGAGTACCTTCCCTTGTAGCCCCCAATAAAGGATTGAATCATAAAAGTCTTAATAGCTTTATTATAAGATAAAAGAAGGAACAAAAATAAGCCTAGACTTCGAGACAGCAGTTGTAAATCCTTCATAAAAATCCATGCTTGTCCTAAAGATTTATTAAATGTTTCCACGAGGTATCAAATTTTCAATTTTCCACAACTTCGAAGAAACTTCTCTATCCAATGCAGGTCAGCAATGTTTCCGCTTGCTTCCAAAACACATTATAGCGCTAAATGTGTCCCCCACCTCAGTTATGGCTCTTTGTATGAATGGTTCAAAGATAACTCACCTCATTATAACCTGGAATGTGAATCATTGGAATTGCCCAAATGAGAATCACCAATGCACTCTAGTAGCAGACTTCTTGTTTCATACAATCGATATACTTTCTAAAGCTAAAAATAAAGGCCTCTTTTTAAGATAGATTCTGCTCATTTTTTAACGTAATGCATATTAGGCAACAAAAACCTAGTATTGCAGAAGCAGGCCTACAGAAGACATTTATTTGCAGCAAATTAGGACAAGAGTGACATCTTTCTGGAACACTCAACTGTTAGTGACAGAAAATATCAGTAGCAATTTTCTCTTCACAACATTAGCATCAAAATTTTGTCTAGTTCCAAATTTAAGAAATCAACAGACTGAACATAGGTAGACATACCGGTTGAGAAGGTTGAAGACTAATTGTTCCTACAATATCGGTGCTTGTGTCCACTGGTCTAGTTGGGTAGTTTACAACTTTCTCTCCCGGTTGCGGAGGTACCAGAGCACTGAGACAATCAACTAATTACTCAACCAAAATGTAAATGGACAAGTACAATATTAACTGAAGCAATGAACAAAATTAAATATGCATGTCATCATTAATACAACTTCCATACAATGAGATCTAAATAAGAAAATAACTACATACTTGCATCCTGGCAAAGGTTCCATCCGAAAGTACCTGTGAATTAGGAAAAAGTTGAAAAATTAATAAATTGCAAGCTAGCATTGGTGATGGATTATGCACTAATGTCTATCATGGTCATTACTACAACACATTTCATTTTGAAAGAAGAAAGCAACACAAAATTGAAAAAGAAAAAACAAAAACATAAATTTTAAAAGAAAATGCAGGTTCTGAACAATAAATTGTCTGGTCACGATATAAATTGGATGGAAAAACAAATACAAAAAAGCTTTGCAACAATTACAGGAAATAACTTTTTTATATGTTTTAGCACAATAATTACATCAAAAGTTTCATTTCCTTCAGTTGGTGGTATACCTGCAGAAAGCCCTAGAATTAATGCATATGTAAAGGAGCACCAACTGTTGACAATCTTACTTAAATGGAGAAAAAACAAATACAAGTAGAGCTCAAACAACTGAGGTCAAAATCAACTAGCCCAACACAGAATTTTGTTTTTGGATTAAAAAAAAAACTCAAAGATTAGATACCCCAAATATTAAACACCACCACTATTTGCCCAAATAACAATTGTACTGAACACCTCAATGCAAATTTAAAGTTGAAATTCTCTGATTACATACGTGTACGGCTCAACACAGATTTTTGCTTTTGGGAAAAAATAAATAAATTAACAATTAAAATTACAACAACAACAACCCAAAAATTTACATATCCCGAATATCAAACACCACTATTTGCCAAAATAACAGTTGGATAAGTTACTGAACACCTCAATTAAAATTAAAAGTTGAAATTCTCCGAATACATAAATGTACTGCTCACTTTTCTCGTATCAAAACTCTGCTCAACTTAAAGACCAGCAGTATCACCAAAAATCCATTGGCAATGTATCATGATGGGCACCATATTGATTTATAAGCTAAGGATCAGACGTCACTTGACAATCACAGTACAAGATGAATCCACAATTGAAGATGAGAGACGGAAATGCTAGAAGAGTCTTCACTGACACAATGTTGCGCGCCTATATTTTATTATCCAGGAATACTTCAATTACAGGAACGAGGTCAACTTTTTTCCTAGGGGCTTGTTTGCTCTGATCACAAGTTAAAAATTATTGTCCAGTAGAGTAACATTCACCAGATGCAAGGAAGGCAAGGTGAACTATGGAAAGTTGAAATGGAGGGGTTTCTGATCATCAATAGTTAATAATAAATCCATCAACGAATGTTTCAAAGACTCTCCAAACAGGATGCATGTCACTTCTAGATATGTGATGTTCAAATCACTTTGTAACTTCATGGGGGTAGAGGGCTGGTGGGGTGGGGTGAGAAGGAAAGAGTACATACTCATGTTCAAGAGCCTCTGCAGCTGTTAGTCTTTTTTGAGGATCATATCTGCAAATAAGAGCCATAAATTGCTTGTCATTGATCTAAAAATATTCAATAACGGGTCAATTATGCGAACAACCAGATGCGACATTTAAAGATGTACAAGTAAATATAAGAAAGGAGACATAAACTGAAGCCAAAAATACAATCAACAATGCCGACTTAGGATAATAAGCATATTTCAGAGGGAAACAGTTCTGAATTTATCATTACAGGTTCTAGGAATATATAAATGGAAATACAGTAATGCTGTTGACTAATTGCTTTCCTGATGTTAAGCATAGCATGAAAGATACAGTTGGTAGGATGCTATGGAAGCTGATGAATTCGCTGACATAGTCATTTCTATTAAACTATGTTCTATTTAAGGGAGGTCACTTTGACAACTCTGACAGTAAATATATTTGTTCACAGATGTGACGCTGAATTGCATAGTTCAGGACATGTGAAACCCTTTGTTCTTGGGTTCAGTGAAACAAAGCTGCAATGCATAGAAGAACTGGATCCAAAATCTAATTTTCAGCTCCTGAAATACTTCTTACAGAACAAATTTACAATTCTAGAGCGAAATACCTCATATAAGTTAATCTCTTTCAGCAACATCATTATCAAGTATTTTTTTGCAAACAGAAAGAAAATTCAAACATGCACAAACTGGGAGATCACATACTCGAGCATCTTGGAGAGGAGTTCATAAGCTGGATTTTTGGTAGAGAGATGAACTACATTGTACAGACCAGCAGTTTCACTGCAAGAAGGAGAAAAAGAATCCCAAGAAAAGAGGGTCATGAAGCCATTAGCTAAAGGTGGTTTAGAAAATAGACAGCTGACAAACTATAGCCATCAAAAACACTGAAATTCTGAACATGGGAGAAAACAAATATAACTTACTACTTATGGCCTTGAATGTGTTGTAAATCAGACTGCCAGTGAGGAAGGCTCACAAGCGTAGGCCACTTCTCTTGTGTGGGATGACCTAATGCCACAATCAATTATCGACGACTGTTTCCAGAACAAATTCTAAAAAGAGGATGACTAAAGAACCTTCTCACCTAGGACCTTAAATATTTTGTCAAGTTGATCAAGCTGCATTACAAAAAGTAATTTTCAGACAAGTAAAAGACACATGAGATAATGCTAACTAATAAGAAAGCTGTTGATTGCAATACCTTTTTACTGCAAAGGTAACAGAAATAAATAGAAAAGAAAAATATCATACCTGAAATGGGTTAGGAGTTCCTTTTACTTCTTGCCCTTGAAATAGTGGTTTCAGAGTCAAAAGCTCAGCAAATATGCAGCCAACAGCCCACATGTCTTTTTTGATCAATTAAAAGATATCATAAATTAGCAAACCTCTTAAATGTCTAATTATGATGAGTATTTTCTTTTGTAGTACGAGAACCATATTTCGTCGTTATAATGAGATGATAATAAGGTTGCTATGAGAATGACAGAAATATGGAGCAAAAGATCATACCAACAGCACTTGTATAGTGTTTTGCACCAAGGAGTAACTCAGGCGCACGATACCAAATGGTCACCACAACCTGTCATCCATGATAGAAAACAACAAACTATGAATACAGAAACAATAACAATAATAACAGCGCTGAAGGAAAAAGAAATCTGATTAAGAAACTCTATATTTACTAAAGCAACAATTCAAAGTAGCTGACCATATTTTGATTACAGTGAATTTTGTCCAAGAAAAGACAAACAGTAAGTTCATTCTTTCATGGGGGATCAATACGAATTTCTTATCAAAATATTTCAGAGCATATTACATCTCTTAAAGCCCATTCATCTATAAATTCTTAAGTCAATTAGAGAACAGAACATAGTAAATGCAAAAGCTTCCATTGCAAGTATTCTAGCCTAAGTTACTCATCCCTCCAAATTCTAAAATTCCATTTCACCATTTTTAATGGATAAGGCAAGCCACTGAGATTTTTCTTGATTGTAATCAATACACGACCCTCACAAACCCTTATTTATCGTGGAAACTTGTGAATTAATTTTAAGATGTCATTTTCCTGCATCAATTATGTTGATGTGTTTGATCTTTTAAGTCATAATCTTTATGATTTGGATATAATGGTCATTATTTGAATGTGGTTGTTTTCTATAAATAATTTAGGTAGAAGAGAACTTCCTCATGATGTTTCTTTGTGCTAAGTCTATTAGGTCCTATTAAGAGATGATATGGGGAAAGTGTAAAGCCTGGGGTCATTGAGTTCCCCACAAATCCTGCTCTACTCCAACCTGAAGGGGTTGCCGTTTAGAAACCCTAAAAAAGTGGATTCTGCCCTTTGGTTCTCTCTTCTCTACACTACCCCACACTTTCCCCTCTCTTTTTGACTCTCTTCATTGAGTCTCTTTCTAAGTATTATTCTAACCCCTGCAACTAAATATTTTGGTAGGAAGTTTACTAAAACCATGAAATCCAAGGACAAACTCTAAGAGAACAGACTGGAGCTTTATTTCATAAGACTTGAGAGGGTGAATTAATGAAAAAGGGTGTTAGAAACGAAACATGAAGAAGATTTTTCTTATTACTCGATACAAAAGAAACACCAAGGTGGATCCTAGGCATAAAGGATGTAGCCAAATTTGGCCTTCATTGGATGAAAATATTTCTGAAGGACTTATAGCAGTAAGCAGTCATTCTCGTTTCCACTGCTTGAATCGAGACAGTAGAGACCCTCATATTAAGATGGATGGATAGATGGCTATATTAAAATTGATTAACAAAAACTGAGAATATATGCCAACAAATGGACTAGTCGCAGAGGATTTAATTTTAATGGATCTTTCGGAATATAGTGATGGGCAAAATAGTATCCTATAGTGAGATTCAAATTCAATGGGGAAACGCTTTTTTTTGTTGCTGAGATCCACCAACTAGACACATCCGTACTGTAGCAAGTTAATAGTGTATAAATGTAAGAAAATAAAGACCTCCAAAGAAGAAGCAAGCTACAATAGGATTAATTAAAAACCTGAAACACAGTATAAGTTAGCCCTTGAAATTAGATTTTTAGCAAATTTTGATAAAAGTTGTGAAATATGTCGTTGAAAAGTTGATGAAATTTGTGGGTCCCATGAAATGTATGGTTGAAAATGAATTTGGGAAAAATAAGTTTTAAGAAACGGTGGCCAAACATGGCTTAATCTATCAAAAATTAAATTTTCAGAAAGGAAAGGAAAGGAAAGGAGAAGAAATTTAGAAAAGAAAAAGAAAAACAGAGGGAGCAGTAAATGTCTTACCCCATTTTCAGATAGTGGCTTTAAAGGGGCTTGGTAAATTCTTGCAAGGCCAAAATCAGCAATTTTTACTACTCCTTGTTCTTCTCCATCACCCATTACCTGGTTAAAAGTTTGAAATTTTCTATCAAAATTATAGAACCTAAGGTATTTCCGCATATCTTTTAAATATTACATAAAGAAGGAAAAATAATGTCACAAAGTAGCTTTAAAATGCCATGATCCTACCAAGATATTCGACGGCTTTAGATCTCGGTGAACAATCCAGTTACTGCAGCATTAAGAATTCAACAAGATTATGTTATGAATGAAAACAAAGCAATATTTTCAAGTAAATGATAAATCCTAATATTCTCCCATAGAACCATCAAGGGCTGCAATTACTATTCTAAATCTCTGTGCCATGTTCAAGAAGATATTCTATAGAAATCCTGAATCCTGTTCAAGTCCTTTTTCTCAGATAAGAAAGTTAGATTAAGCAAGGCATCTAGTAGCAGTAGAGAAGGAGATATCCTCCATACCAAGACAAAATAAAAATATGATTAATTTATTAAATAAATCAATTTGAATCAACTATATTGAAAAGAGAATCCGGAAAACAGAACCCCACACATCCATACAGATGCCAAAAGAGACATGCATACCCACGAAAATGCAAAGGTAGAAATTGGGCTTCTGAAATTATAGCATTCCACCCCATCCGAACACTAGATACTCAAGTTATGAACAAAAGTCCACAAAATGTAACCTTACTCCTATCAAATACATCTTATTAAGGGAATGTTAATCTTGCTTCTGCCCCCATTAACCAGTATAGAAACTATTTACTTCTACTCCAAAATCATTATTTGTTCTTAATGTCTCTTTCCCAATGATCCACTCATTTTACTTCATCAACAAAGTATTAAATATTGTGCTTTGAGTTTATTTTCTATTTATTCAGTGTAAATTAACTCAAACATCAATGTTAAATAAAGTGGAAAATTTAAGATAATTCAATCATAAAGGTCAGCATATCATTAAAAAATCAAGTGTTCACCAAGAAAATTGAAGAAGTAATTATCTAAGATGCCAAATTCGGATGGGGTCTTTCGATTTAATGATAACATTATATTTCATTTTTTGTGCAAATTAAGCCACTGTTTGACAACTATTATTTCAAAACTTTAGAATTTTTATATTCAATTTCAATCACACACTTACACAATAAAATATTTTGCACGTAATCCCAAAACTTCTTGTTACTTTTTTAACCACACATTCTCCAAAAAAAATCCCTATTCAAACTCCAATTTCTCAAAATAATTGCCATCAAACAGGGGCTAAATTTTATCAAGAGAAAGATTTAATGCAAATATACGTTTTTGAAAAGAACAGTGTTGCTGCGAAATAGATAGTAGATTAGGAGTCCAATTTTTCACAAGAAAAATTTTCTATACAGGAAGGAAAACAACACAAGGGATTGTCGGAGGTCAAAAAGAATGCATCACAAAGTATTAGCAAATAAAGAAAACAAATGGAGTATTTCAACTTCATTTCAAATTACCCAATGATGTTCCATAAAGGGAACCCAAAACCTTGCACTGTAAAAGAAATTAAAAAGACTATTTTAAATAAATGAAAAGGGAGGTAAGGTCCAGTGGGGGGAGAGTTACAGGGGCTATGGAGGACTTTTCAGATTTCATCCGGGAGAACATGTTAGTGGACTTGCCTCTGAGCGGGGGAGATCTTACTTGGTCATCTAACCGAGACCAACCTGTCCTTTCTCGGATAGATCGGTTCTTGGT